>JAOXNQ010000006.1:2398238-2475684 GCA_028571165.1 Hypoxylon perforatum
TCTGGGGAGGAGGGGCAGGAGCACTAGGACCAGGTGCAACTTCAGGCTCCTTTCCCTTGCGAGTGGATTTTCCCTTGGGGGCAGGAGTAGGAGAGGCAACTGGGGGGGCCGGGGGAGGAGCACTAGGACCGGCTTCAGCTTCAGGCTCCTTTCCCTTGCGCGTGGATTTTCCCTTGGGAGCAGGAGTAGGAGTGGTTGCTGGAGGAGGACTGTCTGATGATTCCGGATCTGTCTCCGGATCTGTCTTTTTAATTTTAGAGGTAAATTTTGACGTAGGCTTAAAGGTCGGGCTGCTCTTCTGACCAGTTTTGGCTGTCGGTGCTGGCACTTTATCTTTCTTCCTGTATTTAGTTAAGTCCTTCACAGCAGGTCCACTAGGTGCTTTGCTAGGAGTTCCTCTGCCGGCTTTACCTGGCGTCGGTGGTGGCACGGGTTCGCCTTTTGCGCCAACTCTCGGTCGTAGTTTACCAGCGGAGCCTATTGTGGCCGTTGTGTTACCAGCCGCGTCTCTGACCTTAGAATCCTTGACTAATTCGATCGAGAGTCGCGCTTGATAATCCATGCCCTGGATTGCTTTATACCCGTTGAGACCGATCATCTCCCACCGCACACTCAATGCGTTAAACCATCCATACATACCTTCCCAGAGAGCATTGTCATCCTTATCCTCATCTCTGTACGAACCTGCTATGCGGCTCATCATCTCTTTTGCTGCCCAGTACGTTCGCAGACCACAGGTCCAGGCGTCTGATTGTTCGGGTATATTCATGGATCGGAGGAATGATGGGCCAAATGTGAACCTATTAGCCTTCAGAATTCTAGTTATTCTTTCCACAATCATATCTTTTCTACGACGTGCGCCGTCGCTATTCCACCAAGAGTCCAAAACGGCTATATCTGTGACATGCACGTAATTCCCCAAGGTAGCCTTTACTTGCTTGCCCGTATTCTTGCGTATGAAGACCAATACCCAGTGGGAGTCGTCGATGTTAATCGGCCATAGGGTGTATCGTGTGGTAAAGAGTCCCTGGAATGGCCGCTGCCACACCCCATCTCTGCATCTCGTATAATTCGCCGATTCGGTAGTCATACTGAACAGCTGACCGGGATCCACTCCTTGAATATGAATTAGTTCCCGAATAGCCATCGGGAGGGCACTACGGTAGACATGCAGGGCGGATTCGATGGCATCGCCGTTTAGCCACTCCTCTGAGTCTCTCTGAAGTGCATGGAAACCTCGTATATCCGGCCATGAACCCTTAAGAGGTTGGGGGATATTTTTGTAGCCATCACCTACGTCGTCTATGTGGACAATATCACAACCGCCTTGTCCTCTCTCATTTTCCCCACACAGGACCTGCCCAGTCGCGAATTGCGGCATGGTCTCGAATTTATGTAGTGAACCAAATTTGGGGCCCTGAAGGTAATATGTTTTCTCTCAAGTTTGGTATTTTGAATCGTGTAAATGTCGTATAAGTATCGCTGAATCGGTACGATAAGAGGATTTCTTTACGAATGACTACAACGATACGGTAAAATGGTCAGGTAAGCGAATATCAAGCTCACTTTATCTGGTCGAGGGCGCTAAGATAATGGCGTATGCCTTACAAAGCCGAGGAAAACCATGTTCGTGACTGTAAGAGATTGTTGGTGCTGGCCTTTGTCTCTGGCCGAAGCCGTGTCAAAAGGATGAACTGTACCTTTGCTTCTAACATGTGGTTTGTATATAGTTTTGAATAAACTTGACTTTAGGCGAAATCACCCTGGATACGCAAGTAAATAAATCTCAAGAACTTGATTAATACTTACAAAGGCAACGTTTACCATGTTGTTTCAAGTTGTAAAAGGGGCAGAAATAACAGATTATTGATGTACAACTAGAACACAAGTTCTTTGAAACTATCACAGAGTTGCTAATAGTTGACCATTTTACCTCCGTCGTCAGGATAGGCCTCTACGATGGCAATACCTGGCTGAGATTTTTCTCTGCTGATGAGATATACGGGGATTTGGTTGTTGCAATGCCGTTTTGAAAAGGCAAAGACCAATATAAGTATCGATTACTCGAATGCAGCATTCACATTGAATAATGTACCTAAGCAAGAGATAATTAATATAAGTCATAGGTAATAAGGAGGTAACTGCTTATCACGGCATCACGACTAGTATATTAGAATATAAAATACCCTGGGGCGTAAGTATGAGGTATGTAAGAAGTCATGATCTCTTCCAGGTATGGATTGTAGTGTAGCTAGCTGACCGTACGGACCGTATCATACCTACCTCCTGGTAGATTGTAGTGAAAGTAGGTACCAACACAACACAACAATATGCATTTAACAGTATCAGCCACAAAATATAAGATAAGCACCGATAACACATTCAGATATCTGTTCAGCCACAGGGCCTATTTACATCGATATCGTCTGGAGGTATACTTAATATTAGGTACCTAACCTACCTCCTGGGTACATGTATAGGCTAGACCAACTTCCAAGACTCTTTAAGTCCTTAAGCGGTCTAGACATGTCTGTATTCAGCTTAATCTTCCTCATCTCGGCTCACCACGCGTCCCTTGGCATGCCCTTACAATTTGAAGATGTCTTTTTGCCCCATCTTGTCAGGTCGACCAATCCGCCACACGTGGTCAATGGAGGATGAAATGATAGTTAGATTACTGTGCCCATTGCGATAGCGACGATAGCTACGACAGGCGACAGCGACATCGACATCGATAGCGACGGCAACTGCGGCAACGGTATCCGCAGCACCTTGAAAAGCAAGAAAGTGTTACCAAGATTCAAGCTGCAAGCCGCGAACTGGATACTTTCCAGATGCTCGCCATCAACCAGAGCCGCGGCGTAGTGTCGTTCTTCCTGGGCTTCTTGCTGTGCTATGCTTTAGTCGCGGCCTACTTGCGATCCAAGTGCTATCGCGACCCATCTTCCGTCTTTTTCAGACCCGAGTCTGCGCGCGTCTTGACCTATTCCACATTCCGCAAGGCCCAAGCCCAGAGGTTCGGAGATCTCGCTGCGTTGCACTCGCCGCCCAAGTTCTCCAACTCGACACCCCCCGAGCTATGCGTCGGTATCGGATCCGTAAGCCGCAGTGGCTTCTCTTACCTCAAAGAAACCCTTGGGTCCATACTGGAAGGCTTGGATAGTCTAGAGCGCCAGCGCATATATCTCGTCGTCTTCCTCGCCCATACCGATCAGTCCCAGCACGAAGATTTTCGTCAACCGTGGCTTCTTAACATGGCCGACCGCCTCCCGACGTACCCGGACGATCCCGAAATCATCAACCTCGTTCGACAGCTCGAGGCCGACGGAGGCTACGAGGCACACGCGCGGAAGCAGAAGATCGACTATACCGTTTTGCTGGATGAATGCGCCAAGGTCAACCCCAAATACACAATGACCTTGGAAGACGATGTGATTGCTCTGGATGGCTGGTACCACCGGGCGCTTAGCGCATTGCGGACCGCCACGAGAATGACGAAGGAGTTGGGACGGGAAAGCTGTATGTTCCCCTTCCACAGATGAAATTGTTCCGTGCCAGCCCTGCTGCGGTGCTTGGAGGCTTAATCTTACTTTTCTTATAGTCCTCTACCTGCGCATCTTCTACGACGGACGGCTTCTCGGCTGGAACAGCGAAGAATGGCCGCTTTATCTCGGATCGAGCGTAGCAATCTTCCTCGTCGAAGTCGTCGTCTTGGCGGCCCTTCGCTGGCGCATCTCCTACGCGCGCAAAGCCGTTACGCTCCCGATATTCTTCCTCCTCTGCTGCGTCTGCACTCCCATGCTGATCGGGCTGTTCTTTGCTGCCGGTCGTAACTGTATGCTGCCGAAGGCTCCCGGTGTTCATCTCATGCGCAAGTACGGCTGCTGCGCCCAGGGACTCGTGTATCCTCAAAATCAAGTCGTCGACAACTTGCTTCCCCTGTACCGCAACACCGAAGATAACCACGCCGCGGTCGATACGTTTCTCGAAAACTGGGCCAACAGCAACGATGGCCTACGGTGGGCCGTCACCCCGGTCTTGATTCAACATGTTGGCGGTAAAAGTTCCCACGGCGCAGGGGATCAGGAATTGGGATCGCTTACAGACGATATGCCATTCGATTATTCCTTCGAGATGAACGATCCGATTAGGCTGGCTGCGGAGCATCGCTTGTGGATTTCGGAGATGGACGAGTGGGAATCAACCTGACGATGAAGGTTATCGGAATATGGTCTTTCATCTTTGCCACCAAACTGGTTTACATCATCGATCCATTCTGATGTGATGTCCGACCTTTGCAGTTCGCTCGCCGTGGTTCGTGTGGCTTGATCGTCTGGATCTATTTCAGTATAGAGATACGGGGTATGCAAGGATTTCAATACCCAGGGATAAGACGCTCGAACTCGTTCGCACTTTAAACAATCATGTGGGTGGTCCGAATGTCATTTTTTCGCATCCAACTAATGGCCTTCTAGATGAATTGACTCTGTTGCGCGTTGCAATCGTATGGTGTTTCCAAGTCTGCCCTCGGCCAGTACTTGAACATTTCAATGCTAATGAACTATTGGGGTATTTGCACAATATTATTTTGGTGAAAGAAATGCAACGTCAAGCACCCAAGCACATGACGAAGATCTCTTATGCTGACTCGGGGTGGATAATATAAAGTTTGCATTCGCCACCGAAGTTCCGGTTTTGGGCAGAGTCAATTTCCGTTATTCGGGTAAACATGCTATCTAGAACTGCTGTTTGCTTAAATATCCACAAATTCCCAGCAATGCTAGTTTGCTACGTTGAGCTGTGATAATTTACATGTCTTTCCACGCAGTGAATCCGCTCGGGTGGGCTGTCTCTAGTCATTTCTTTCCATCGGCCTACCTAGGATGCCACTAAGCAAAGCTCAAAATCTACAGCGCGGGATGACTAGGTGGTTAGAAAAGAAGGCTTGCTTGCTTGCTCGTAGGACATACCTGAGGTAGCTATACCATAATAAACAGTATTTTGATTGCGTCGTTGGTCCACCACATGCCGAAGCTGCACTATGGCGTCTTCGTAGAACTGCCGGGTAAGCATCTGTAGCAGGCGATGCAGGTAGAAGCGTGGAGGAGATGAGCTTCCTACGCTATTCAATGCAGCTCGAATATTCTACAGTCATGTCTCGTCTTGTCGCCAGTGTATTGTGGTAGTCGAAAATGTAGCGTAGCCGGAGTCTTCAGGAAAGTCTACCTTGACAGATCGCTCGTCTAGCTCTTTCATCTTGACAAAATCTGACAGCGAAAAGCACTGCAAACTATGTGATGTTAGTCAGAACACGGCATATAAGAAATGTGATGGTGCGCGAAGACATGACATCCAAAGTCGGAGGCTTGTCATTCGGTACTTACTCTTCCCAGATGTCGTACGGCGTACCGACAAACATGGCGGGCAGATGTTTCGCGACGGTCTGGTTATAAATATCCCTATATAGGTGGATGCCGAAGACCAAAGTGGACGGGTTCACACAGTCGAAACCTCGGGGCGAATCGACGACTTCGTGACCCAAGCTTTGGAGAAACTCCCGGTCTACCGAGTTGAACAGTGGTTCCTGAAAGAGACAGCCGATTTTCTGTGAGCTGCTACGTTGCAGCTGCTCGACGATACACAGGAAAGCGGTTAGTTGCACGTGTGCGCTTCGTCTATTCTCCCACGAGCCGTTTTCAGGGTCGAAGGAACCCAAGCCGAAGCAGATGGCTTGAGATATGGCATGCTGACTACTGTGTGAGGAAATGATTTCTCTTAGTCGACGACAGCACGTTGATGATTCCCACTGGTCTTTGATGCGTTGGTGTTCAGACTGGATGTCGGAAAGTGTTAAGAACGGTTGTCCCGGCTTCGGTCCGGGAAAAGGACCTCGACCTTCGGGAGCCGGGTGGTTCTTGGGGCGGCGCCCTTTGCGGCGAACCCTAGTCCATTCCTGATCAGATGTGGTTCGTTGTTTAATGTCTGGTGTCATGATTGACGTGGGTAGCTAAACAGCTAGGAATCGTTTAGTATCTCCTCCGAAGATAGAAACAACCTGGCTGTATCTATAACTGAATTTCTAAGGTCTGTAACCACAAATTAGGACGGCGATAATGAATGGGCGGATATAATATGGCGGTGGTACAGTGTGTGTACGGTACCAAAACCCCATAATATCTTATGAGTTAGACATCTAGGTACGGCAGCCTAACTTGCGATGTAGATAGAGTCTCAAACTGGTACTGTAATATTGAAAATGATAGTATTTTAGTTGAAGTCAATTGTTGTCATCCACTCGGTATTACTTGATCTTGTTACGACCTACTTGAGGTGTATATCAATACTTGACACTTGACACTGTACGCAGTTTTTTCTTGCTAAACTTTGAAGCACCACCGTAAGGAATCACGTGACCAGTACTTGCATTTCGTAGCTTCGTAAAATGAATAGCCCTGTCGGGACAAAAAGTTTGCAGTTGTCCGACTGATCTTGATTGCTCCGCTAGCTGCGGTATCGTGAACGCCCTCGGCGCTTGTTCGAGATGTAATGTCTCATGTCAATGTTCCTTTTCGTCTTCAATCGAGACAAGTATAGGTTTTACGATTGCAACGATGTTATCTCAGATTCGTCGCTCTTGGATTGGGCGCTTGCAATGGCGACGTTTTTCCCGAAGTTGGGATTTGGAATTTCATCTCGGACGTGAAAAAGCTCCTATTTCTAAGAAAATCTCCGAAATGCCAAGCCAACGTCTTCTTTCGTCAATAAACCTACATACAGTACAACCTCAATTACCTTAGTAAAGAGCCCGAAGACAATAGATGTCGATCGTGCCATGTCGCTGGCGCCTAGATGTGATTGACGGACCCGTTCATTACTTGAGCAGCTTGAGGTAAATTTGGTATGTAGCATCACATTGCATACTACAATCTTATGCTGAGCCTTAGCTGCTTTTGAATGCTACCCCCTTATGAAGTTGGGGAAGCACAAGAAAGAAAGAACTCATCGTGGTTTGTTGCCTCGTCGATTGCTCACTGTTCATCCAAAAATAGCCACTGCACAAACCTGCTATCGGCATCAGCCCACCCTCATCTGGGGTCCGCTGGAGGGCTGGGCAGGCTAGTTGGGGTCGAAGATGGGCTTGAAATGCCAAATCGTGACCATCTTGGCTCCCCACGCAGATTGGCCTTCCCGAGTGGGCTTTTCCCGTCGGGCGCTTATGCTGACGATCATTACTGGTCAGTTTGTTGGTGCTAGCCTGCCTGATCCCTGTCCCACGCAGCGCCGGCGCAATTTTGATCACCAACCACAGCATTTCGGACGCCACCCTTATTCCAATATCCCCTGTATCCTCCCTCTCCCCTGCTTCGATGTGTGTGTGTACATATGATCCCGGTCCAACCCCCAGCTGTAGATCGGTTCTATTGGCTGCTCGCCGACAAATCATTCTTAGCTCCCACGTTGGACGAGCGACTCGCTTTGGTCGTTTTAGGGCTTCCTATTGGTCGCGTCCGATCGGTAGAACAGGGGATATCGAATTCGGCTGCACGTCTTGCACTCATCCAGCCCTTCTCACTGGACCGTCTGGCCCCAAAATGCCGCCCATCACTTTAATCACCCTTGTCCGCCTGCCCGCTGGCTGCGAGCGGGGGAGCGCCATTGGTTGCAATGCAGGTGCTTCAAGTAGAACGGGCGGCCGGCCTTGCGGTTATTGCCCTTACCTGGTCAGTAATAACGGGCTTCCTCTGCTCTTACGGCCTCTTTTTGATCTTTTCGATCTTTCTCTCATCTCAAAATCTTCATATTATTCAGTTTCTGTGATACAGATTTGAACGAAGAGGCGCGTGTGACTTATTCACGATAGCGTCACGATTTATAGCCGTCACCGCCTAACACTAATACATCTCCGCAAGGGTTGGTTCCCTCCGTTATAAAGAGAAAGAGATCGGCAAATCTATCAACTAAATCTTGGACGACGTCTTATGATAGATTCTTTCGTATATACTACTTGAAACCGGTGCTTCTGGAAAGTCCCGGGACATTTCTTGGTTACAAGTCGCTGTGCGACAAGACAAAAAGCTCCCGACGAAATTAGACAATCACACACTATGCTGTCCTCAATAATCTTAGCTGTGGCCTGCTCGGCCTTAGCAGCAGCCCACACAATTATCACCTATCCCGGATGGAGAGGAGACAACCTCATCACGAACAAGACGTGGCCCTACGGCATGCAATGGACTTATCCATGTAAGTGACCTTGATCGAGTTTCTGCATCGAACTTTTACGCGCTTCTTTCAACATGTATTGCTGCCATGAACGAGACAAACTTTACTGACAAGAACATAGGCGGTGGCATACCATTAACAACCAACAGAACGTACTGGCCGACGACAGGCGGCGCTGTTGCATTCCAGCCAGGCTGGTTCCAAGGACACAACACCGCATTCCTCTACATCAATCTGGGCTTCGGGACCACGGGCCCCGATGGCGGACCGGAAAACATGTCGTTTCCCATGATCGCCCCGTTTCAACTTCTCGGTCCGTCCAAGGGTCCCTATCCCGGAACGGTGTGCCTGCCACAGGTTCCGCTGCCGGCAAACATGTCATTCAACGCCGGCGACAACGCGACGATACAAGTCGTCGAGATAGCACAACACGGTGCCGCTCTATTCTCGGTATGCCTCCATTTTCAATACCCCGTCGTGGGTTTCGAGAGCGGAATGAACTAACAGACGTTGCGTAGTGTGCCGATATTACATTTGCCGAGCCCGGCGATGAGAAGATTCCCAAGGTCAACGAGTCCAACTGCTTCAACAGCACCGACCTCGGATTCGCCGAGATCTACACTGTCACGACGCAAGAGATCGGCGCCGCGGCCAACATGTCGACCAGCGACGCGATGCCCAGCTTCTGGTATAGGAATTCGTCCACGTGGACATGGATGGGCTATCTACCGCTGGTTCTATGCTCCATGTGGTTCTTATCGTGAGCTCCCCTGTTGGAGAGATGGGATGTATGAACAGGGCGGACGAGCTTTACGACGGCGACGACAGACGAGCGACGAAGCGGAGAGAAGAAATAGAGCATGTGAAACTCTTGAGCTCCAACTTTTTATTTACATTTGTATATATATATACTCTCTTAACCATTTTAGCATCTCAAAACGGGGCGTATAAGGTGTACGGGTAGTTAAACAGCGACGCCAGCCGGATCTTATAATTTTATGGGCAGATATAGGTCACGGGGGGTTTTTACGTCGTTGTTATACCATTTGTTATTTTTAGTGTCGAGCTCGGCTGATAGCTAAGGGGGAAGCAGCTCAACAACTTGAGAATAGTGTCAAGTTGAAATGAAAAAAATCACTCAAAGAAACATGCATTCGCACGTCAACAGCATTTTGCTGCTCGAAAATGACATCACCGCAAATATGGAAAGGAGAATGCATATGCGTATCTACCTGGGTAGGTAAATACCTAGTTATGCTTATCGTGATAGGGGTTGATATCTCCTCGCATACGCGCCGGCGACGTGACATGTTAGAGAAGGCGCCCAGGTTGGGACCAGAAACTCGTTGAAACCGGGGACCTCAAGAAGTACCCCTTAAGATCACGACCAGGCTTCATCTTATCTATCACAATGTTGAAGACGAGACGGGTTTCCAATTAAAACGCACCCATTACAATCCATCACATTGCATAAGACCTGCCATTTTGACTATTATCACCGGCGAGAATTAACTATCACAGGACATATCTAGGAATAACGCACATGACACAGCATCACGTTCAGAAAAAATGAGTTGCCAATGCCCAGGGCAGAGAATGAGTAGCAATTTCTATGTAGCGTCCTGTCGGAATCGACGCTGGTACTCCCCATTCTAGGAAGGATAGCCAAGTCTAAGCTAATGAAAGAGGTTCATGCTCGTGTGGAATTTTATCAGACTATGCCTAGCTTGCCTAAGTCGTATAATGGCTACGAGAGGCTAACTCGTAAGGGATGCGGGCGCTCGTCTTGTAGGGTAAATATAACCATTGGTAAAGCCGTAGCGTTGACTCAAAGAGTTTTAAATTGCTGTACAGCTTCACCTCAGGAGCGAAAGGCACTCGTCGGCCATCTCCTTTACACGCGGTTCAGACACTCGATCTTTGCTTGCTGTTATAGGTGTGGCCAAACTTCTCGCCTCAGGGGCAGTCTTTCCGATCACGGTGATCAGGGTACCAGCAGCCACCAGCGCACGGAATACAACTTCTCCATCTGTCTGTGTCTTGAGAATACGATCAAGCGCCGTAATGAATCGGACTTGAACGCCGGCCGAGACGCTTCCGGGTTCTCTAGATGCTAGCACGGTAAAGTTCACCATGGCTGTCGTCAAAGCGATCAGCAAGTTACGGTTAAAGGGGCCAATTGCGGGTTGACCACCGATACCCAACACCCGGTCGAAAAATGACGCGGCTCGTTCTGCTTCAGAGCGCTGCGCAATTAGCTTGCGGCCGTCCGTAGACCTGAAGAGATTGGCGATTGTGCGGGCTGCCATCATAACATAATTCTCGTTAGCTTGTCCACCTGGTGGAATGCCATCGAGCGCAGCAGATGCGGCTATTTGTACTAGACTGCCGACTTCAGATGACTTAAATCTGGCGGCAGCGGGAGACGTTGCAACGCAGCGAAGTAGATCGAGAGGTGCTAGCCGGTCCGAGTAGTCCCATTGTGTACACATCATAACTATCAGGCTGATGGAGCCCTCATCAGTGACCGGCTGACCTGCTTCTAGTTTTTGCCTTGCTTCCCCTATGGATACTTGAGCTGGCGGGTTGAGGGAAAGCTCCTTGCGCCCCGCCGCTTCAAGGGCGGAGTTGACACTGAGAATCTTCTTGAAAACGGCTAGTGAAGATGTTAGGATGGGATAATGGATTATGGAGCAGGCAGCATGGGATCGTAAGACTTACGTTCAAATTTGGCAGCAGTAATATCAAGATACTGGCGTTGCGGGAGAACCTTCGCTCTGGATGTACCCTCATCAGCTGGCCGATACCGTGACTCGGTACCATACGGATCCGGACCCGAATCTCCCGAATTCTGCCCTATCGTTGCGCCTTGTGTGTTGGAGACGATGAACTGTGCAACTTGATCTAAGAAATTCTGCGATAGCTCGTTATCGTCAATGAACTTCTGAGCTCGAGTGTAAGGATTTTCGGAGAGATTATATGGCAGTTTTAGGGAGGGTTGGCCCTCTTCAATAGCGACGTCGAAGACGTAATCGTAGGATTGCCCGCCGTATTCTACCTTGCGTCCGCTGCTGCCGGCCGAATCGACAACGGTACCGACATTGATCCATTGTTGCTGACCCATCGACCATTGGTGAGCTGTGACGGAGCCGTTCTCCTCCCTTATCATTTGTACCTGGCCTTCTTTGGTGCCGGATTTATTCTGTAAAAAGTCGGGACCCGGAAGCTTCTCCTTATTAACACCGCCGACCTGCTGTTGTGGAATCGAAGAGGACTTGACAGATTCGTCGAAAAGTTCTAGCGTATCTGGACTTGCAAGGCGTTCGGGGCTACGGGAGAAGATGCGAACAATATTGTCGCTGGCACCGGATGCGATATCTCCAGTCTCGGGACACGCCGTCACGCTCCATACGGAGATGGCAGGATGTGTAATGGTCTGGACGCATTCCAAGCCTTTCCATACGCGGACAGTGCGATCTTCTCCCGAACTAACCAGCTCGCCGGAGGGTAATGTGGCTAGGGCGTATATAAAGCTCTCGTGGCCGTGTAGCTCGCCAACTTGCTGGCCGTTGAGCTTCCACAGACGTATAACTCCGTCATTGCTGGCGCTGGCAAAGTTGGCGCCGCTCGGATGGTTTTGGGGAACTAGACACAAAGCTCGAACGACGTCAGAGGTGTAGATCGTAGATCGGGGCTCGACCTCGCCGGCAACCGTGGTTTTGAGATCGTAAATGCGGATATTCTTGTCGGCGGAGGCGGTTACGATGGTTGTTTCGTCCAGAGGTAAGACGTCCCACACTGCTTCCTCGTGGCCAGACAAGATAGCTTCTGTTTCCCACTTTTGAAGGTTCCATACCCGAGCGGTCTTGTCCCAGCTACCGGAAACGATATGCCGGCCACCGGGAATGACGGCCAAGGCGCAAACATTTCGTGCGTGGCCGATGAGAAGGCGCTCTGCATTATCCGCAGACGTTGCGGTGGGTCTTCGAACATCGATAATCGTATCGGTACCGGCGGAGACGATTAAGCCGTCGGGGTAGTCGGGAGAAGGGGGAATGTACGCGAGACTGTTGCAAAATTCGGATCCTTGCGTAGCAACGGAGGGTTCGAATGTGGGAGGAGAGGTTGCGGTTCGTTTCCAGGCGCGAACAGTACAGTCCCTGGCGGCTGAGAATATAGCTTCAGGGGTAGGGAAGCTGACTTTACGGACCTAGAGAAAGATATTTAGTTATGTGTCTATATCTATCTCATGTGGTGACGAAGAGTTGTAGAGGGAGTAGAGACAGTAGAGAGTAGAGGGAGTAAAGAGAGGGAGCGCATACATCGGCATCGTGACCGACAAGCTGCGCGGACAGCTTAAAGTCGGTCATTATGTATTGTGTTTATAGTAATGAATGTGAGATTGGTGACTCTTTGCGATTTCGTAAGGTGTACAGGATTTGAGGGCTTGAGGTGGAAACTCGGAAAGTCGTCGGCGTTGGGAGTGGTTGGAAATTAGGCGCAGAGGGTATGCAACCATTAATAAAGACTTGATATTGCCTTTGGGACACCGTCTACAGCCTATAATGAGGAATTCATGGACGTCAAACAAGCTTGGTGGGCAACATGCGTGAAGTCGAGATTGCTACAAGACGAGAAAGGGTTAGAGATGGTGGTTGTCCGTTGCTAAGTACTTGTCGCCTCTATGCTGTCACTTTGTCGAAGCTTCATGAAGCATGAAGTGCGCTTACCTCATTGGAGGTCTTGACCCAAGTAGGTAGGTGGGGTAGAAGTGCGGGACTGCTGGTGATGTTTACCTAATCTAACGATCTAGCGCGGGGTCGTGGCTTATGATTCGGCGCGGTTCGTTGTAAGCCCCGTACTAATCTACTTCGGTACATTTAGGTATGCATTTTGTGAGGCTCGTCGACTTTTGTTTCCGTATTCCTTAATCCATTTTACTTTGAAGGTTTGAAGGAAACTCGACATTTTCCTTTTCGCTTCTTACTTTTGCCCACGTCTCTTCCTCTCTTCCTCTCGTCCTTCATTCTCACTTGGGGATCTAACGATTTGATCACTTAATTCTAGTTCTTTGGGCTTTAGATTCCTACTCCGATTTGAATTGGAGAGTCGTCGCAGATCCAAATAAACACTTTCCGTCTTTAACGATTTCCGATTTCCGTCATACTTTTGCGATTCCCATTCCACGATACTTTACGACTCCTCACGAAAACCGGCACTTTGCCATCGATTCCCCTCGTTTCGGAATTTTAATAAACTCGTCACGAACTTCATATTTTATTTCCCTATTTACTTCACAACGAATCCCAATCTGCCATTGTAGGGTTTCGCGGCATTGCATCCTTGCATCATAAGGTTGCCTCGTTACCTCGACCATTGACTATTGATCAAATCGTACTCGAGACGATCCACTGGGATCTTTTATTACGCAGGACGGATATCATTTGACTAGCCAAGGCTCAACATCGGCTCTTGGTGTGCTTAAATTGAGGAATCCCCTTCGAGACACGCTATTCCTCTTCGCAATGGCTACTACCGAGACTCCTCGACAATATGTCCCCCTGACCTGCCACGGCCATATGCGCCCTGTCCCTCACATCAGCTTCTCTCCGTTGGAAAAGGATGATGGGTACTATCTGATCTCTGCTTGCAAAGGTGCGTTCTTTGTATTGTGATGGCCTTGTATTTATCTGTTGGTCTGTTCGATTGCCACTAGGCATACTAACTGTAGACTTGTTCAGATAATAACCCTATGCTTCGCGATGGCCAGACTGGCGATTGGATCGGTACCTTCATCGGCCACAAGGGCGCTGTCTGGCAAGCTAGACTGAGCCCTGACGCTGCAACTGCTGCCACGGCTTCCGCCGATTTCACCGCGTGAGTTTTGCCCGAGCCTTGACGTACTTAAGATTGATGGCTAATCTCGAATTCTAGGAGAGTCTGGGATACTCATACCGGTGAGCTGCTCGTCACACTCCAGCACGACCATATTGTTCGCGCCGTCGCCTACCCGCCCGACAACTCCGATCTCGTCGCTACCGGCGGATACGAGAAGAAACTTCGTATCTTTGATCTTACCGAGATGAAGCCTAAATCAGGGGCCGAGTCCGCCGCCAATGGTGATGCTGCAGTTGAACCGTGCACTATTCCTGCTTCTTCGGCTTTCGAGATCGGCGCTGGCATCCATACCGTTTTCATCAAGTTCATCGTTTGGACTAAGGATCCAAACATCTTGATTACTGCGTCTGGCAACACTCTGCGCTGGTTCGACCTACCCTCTCGAACTGTTGTCAAGGAAGAAATTCTGGATGGCGAGATTGGCTCATGCGAATTCTGCGCGCTCGCTCCCGACTACACATCGAAGACCGATATTGGCGAGGGATTGCCGGTTCTAGCCGTTGCTGCTGGGAAATTCATCTACTTTTGGGGTGGTCTACGCGCCATGGACGAGCTGAAGCGTACCAAGCTGGGCTACAAGGTAGCCAGCGTCGCCGTGGACCCAAGAGGTAGGAAGATTATCGTAGGCGAGGACAACCCGGCCACTTGGGCGAGAGTTTATCGGTGGGATGACGATGTCGAGATAGGTATGTGCCATGTTTTCCTTTTCCGTTTGACTCGATACTGATGACATTAATTAGACATCCACAAGGGTCACCACGGACCTGTGTGGTCCGTTGCCTTCTCTCCGGATGGGAAGCTCTACGCTACTGGCTCGGAGGACGGAACTATCAAGTTATGGAAGAACTGTGAAGGATTCTATGGCCTCTGGCGCGGAGGTGCAGGTGGAGGAACGGAACGAAACGCCGAATAGGGTGGCGCGTTTCGCCGACATCCTTCAACCGATTCGAGCCGCATCAGCGCCGACGTTTCTACGGATTCCGCCATGGGTTCCTCCTGGACGACGAAGCCTTCTTTATCCGGCGACGGAGCTACGCCCCTGCTGGGAAGCCGGGGTGGAACGCCTTGGGACTCGAATTCGCCTTAGAGCATTGGCCTCGAACCGAGGCATATTCAACCTGTATTGGGTCATGGGTAGATGATTACCTTTTAGATGATTTTTGTTGATCATTTTGTACTCACTAAGCATGTAAGAATAGCACCGGAGCGAAAGGTTTCTGCGCCATATTCCTCGAGGGAGTAAGGCATGACAGGAATAATAGATGCAAAGGAGCCTACGCGAATATACCTGTATAATACTATGCTTGCTTTGTTTTTGTTGGATTTGTACGTTGAGGAGTATTTGTAAAGTGTGGCGCTACGTGCGTGGATGAACGAGAGGAAGAGGAAGAGTGAGAAAGTCGTAGCTTTACTGCTTGGGCGAAGTGAAGAGTCGGAATTCTCTTCAGTGTGTTCTCTTCGAAGTGTTGTCAGGTAAAGTACGTTCTCTATTTTAAGTACTTGACTCCCCTGAATATCTCGAAACGGTGTTCCTTACCCATTAGGTACTTACTCAATGATCACCTATTGTCACAAGTTTGATGTTAAATTCAGTTCAAGCACTGGAATCTGCAAGCTTTCTCAACCCAAGATATGAATCTCTATGGCTTATATGTACATTTGGGCTAACTTGTGGTCTCTATAGTAATCATAGCAAGTCTCGGTACGAGTACTTTGCCATGGATGTAATATCTACCTGTACATGTTTTAGTACGGTGGAGGTGTGAAGGGAATTTCATATGTTCCATTGGCTGCAGTCATGGGTCATAGCAGTCGCTCGCATACCTGGTGATGATTGATGGTGGATGTATCGTGTTCTTTCCTTCCCCAGTAGCTGCTGCTTCTCCCTACCCGCGCCTACCTCGCCTACCTCTCGCCCGCACCGCAGAAACAAAGGTACCTGCGGTACTTGTTAACAAACTGATCCATCACGCAGTCATATGGTCATAGGCTTTCTCCCAAATTCACGCGTACCAGTTGTTTGGTTGTACCTCACGAGAATAGAACCACAGACTAAAATTGGAGTGACTGATTTCGGTGCGCGCTGCTGTCCTCAACTACAGAACCAACTCAAGTTCTACTACTGATCTTTTTTGGTCACAATTTGGCTGGGGTACTCTACAATCCCAGTTTGTTCAAGTCGAAATCACTGTACTGGCGAACACTTGAGAAGCAACAACGCATTGAACAAGCGCAGCTATGCCAGGACAGAGAAAGGCACCGTGGGAGTATTCTACCAACAAAAATACCGTTAGATCTCGCGTTCGCAAATCCCGCCTAACCGAGTATCAGCGCGAAGTCGAACAAGCTAAAGCATCCGACTCCAAGGCTGTTAGTCGAGCTTGGAAGATCAGAGCCGACACGGATACCTACAAGATGGCCACGGCCAAAGACAAGCAGATGATCCTGGAGAAGGTCGAGAAGGAAGTGATGGAGCGTCGCCGACACAGAGGTTTAGACTCCGATACTAAGATTTCTCGTTTTATGCAGCGACATAACGATCCCGCCATGGACTCTGCCGTCAATTCGCCTTCTGCCGCCCTAGCATCTCCTGCTGCTACTGATCCGGCTACTGATCCTGCTCCCGAGATTCCGATGGATGTTGCTCAGAACGCTGTATCTTCTTCCTTTAGTTCCCTTCTTAATTACGAGGTATGCCAGCATTCTATATCTACTTCAACAGCTAATAGATAAGGCAAATGCTAACTAATCGTAGGCCCCTCGCCCGTTTACTAACTACCACGACGAGCGTGAGAACCAGCAACTCAGCAACCGCCTATCACCTTCTCCTCCGTTCCACGTCGACAAAACCGAGGGAGACAGTCATCTTCTTCCGCACTCCCAGATACTTCGAGGCTTCGGAGACTTCAGCGGCCTACCCATCTCTTCGAACACGATTCAACATGGCTTGGTTACTGGTAACGTTGTCAACTCGAGTAACCAAGCCGAGCTAAACGCCAGCCGCGATCAGAATCAGATACAGCACCTGAAGAGTCAGGTCGACGCGTTGACCTGCGATCTAATCATTGCTCGGTCTACGATCACCGCTCTCGAGGCCCGCATGAAGAAGATGGAAGCCCGCATGACTGCGGATGACGATGACGCCAACAGCCCTCGACGTCTTGCCAGGCGCGTGAAATCTATAGTCGACGCGCTTATTGAGGTTGCCCACCAACTGGACAGAAGCGAATCAGTGGAAACGGACCAGTCTTCGGATTGATGTACTTCCACGACGACGACACAACAAGCTTGCGGTTTATATGGCTTATGTGGCTTCTATGTTTGTGCCAATGGCTATCAACACTAGCATCTTCGATGATATCGATGAAATGATGTTGGCAGAATAACGTGTCTTATTTTCCTGCCCTAACAGCAATTTGTTTTTGACAAGTTGCGGGGATTCAGTTGGGCTACTTGCCATAATTCCGAGTCTAGGTAGCTTATGGGCTGTTTAATCCTTTTCTTTAGGTACTTAGTCTATAATGTAATGTTGAAGTTCCTGTCACCTTCAAGCTAGTTACTTGGGTTGTATCGTGAGAAGAGTCTCATGTATGAATGTGCAGGCGTGCATACGCGCGGCTAAGCAGAGTTTTGGATATCCCAATGTTCTACATATAGTAAAAAGATCTTTTTTACTTGGGTAGGTAGGTACGTTGGCGATTGTGCAGTTTGAAGTTGATAGAGAGTTTCAAACATCTAACTCATAGGGCGACGTCGTGGGATCTCGGTATTCGGTCTAGTCTTGTCGGTGCCGAAAAAAGCATGAGATTCTACAAGGGT
Organism: Hypoxylon perforatum; assembly: GCA_028571165.1. Classification (NCBI taxonomy): domain Eukaryota; kingdom Fungi; phylum Ascomycota; class Sordariomycetes; order Xylariales; family Hypoxylaceae; genus Hypoxylon; species Hypoxylon perforatum. Next base: position 2,416,179 of record JAOXNQ010000006.1, read on the forward strand.
CTATGTCATTCTTCACAGGGTGGCCGATAATTCATTTCGCACGCTTCCATTTTAATCGGGAATGGAGAAAGATCTCGACGCAGCGACGTTCACGAAGTGAGATTGTCAGGTGGCTGGGGTTCAGATTCGAAGCAGAGACGTCTCATGCTTTTCTAAATGAATCCTTGCTACCGAAGACGCACGAGGAATACTTCAAGTTATTAAAGAGCTGACATATCAGCAGCCCCATATTCAGCTATGCAGCAAGCCCTGTAAGGCGGACCACGAGGCAATCCTGTACTCCCGTCCCGTACCCCGGCCCCGGCACATCGGTCTACGATGCCTGTGACACACGCTGCGCTTACTACGGAGTCGAAAGAGCCTCCGCGCCGCAAGAGAGATAAGGGTAAGGGGAATTAGGCAGGTATCTTGTCTAAAATGAGTTGATTTAATTGTTAAGAAGCGAATAGTGAAACCTCAAACAGGTAGATAACCAATGGGCATGCAGGGGGAGTTCCAGGTTGTCGCGAGCGGGGCAACAAGACGTTTTGATGGTGTTTTAAAGCAACCCTCGTCACCCTTCTCACCCTCGCCTAGCAGACACCCAGACTCTCGGCGACCAACGATTCTCACGATGCACCAATCAAGAGCTCAATCAACTCACCCTTGACACTACACGTCATTGAATCTGCGGCCCGGGTGGTGGCCCGGAGAGCGAGCAACAGATGTCTACCGAGAAAGATGAATGAGGGGGTGTCAGCCGCAATCTTGCCATTGGTTATTAAGGCAAGCTACAGACCGGCCATGATATGATGGCGAACGGGTAGCCTACAACGTACAACATGCGTCTTCCTGTGAGCGAACTTTACTATCGATCAATGGCTTGTAATTTACCACGGTATTGATGACGGGTGCGGTGTACTGCGAGCCAGTCATCGGCTTTGCGTCCTCCGCTCACAATCTCTTTTCTACTTTACTTTCCTATAAACAGAAAAGGCTTCACCTATGGCGTCGGCGAGCCCGACAGCCGCACAGCGCGACGTGTTCGGCGACCTTCTCTCCGATCTCACCACCGTGTTTACTCCGCCATGCTCAATAACGTGGTTACTGACCACCACCAAAGTGCCGTCGCAGTTCCCAGCGTTTCCAACCACGGGGCCCGCCTCTTGCGATCCTCCGGAATGGAGTCAGTATCTTTCCGAGAAAGGATTCGCGTACTATTCGCCAGCCATCTGCCCCAGCGGATTCGAAGCCGGCTGCAGTATCACCAGCGCGCGGACGGGCCAAGGGTTTCCGCCCGTAACTGCTGGAGAGACGGCGATGTACTGCGTCCCAAGGTAAGATTAAGCCCCCAAAACCTTTGCGCCTCCGATGCTCATGAAACTCTGCAGCGGTTTCACCTGTACGTCGGATACCACCGACTTTCGCGGTGGTGTATGGGGAGTGCTACGTACGACGACGGCAAACGGTGCAGCCGTCACCGTTGGGCCGGCAATACAAATTCGCTGGCAAGAAGGGGACTTGAGCAATCTGGCTACGGACCCTTTGACTCCTGGTTTATCGCCAACTCAAATTACGATTGCAGTTCCCACCGTAGTCGCCACTACTGTTCCTGAGATACCGTCTTCTACATCTGACCCTACGTCTATAACGTCCGCCACTGTGCCAGGAGGGAGGAAAATCACCACCCTGTTCCCGGTTCCGGTTCAAATAAGCTCGACTACGATGCTTTTCAGCTTGACGAATAACAATGGCAACGATGGCGAAAGTAGCATTAGCAGCAACACCATCATCAACAGCGGCGACATCAGTAGTAGTAGTAGCAGCAGCAGCAGCAGTAGTAGCAGTACTATCATAAATAACAACAACGACAACGACAACAACACAAGCTCGGGTAAAACCGATCAAAATGCACCTACCAACGTTTCAAGTACCAGCGTCGCAACTATGGCTCTATCAGGGATCCTCATGTCCATCATTTTAACGTTCTTGGTCGTCGCAGCCATCCGCCGGTATCGCCGGTATCGTGCTGGGGAGGTGAAATCCTATTTCCCCTTTCACCTTGGCAAATTCTTCACCCGGAAACCGAGAAGTGGAATACCACCAAGTTCTGTTACCGCAGGCCATCTGTCAGAGAAGGCAGACGCTGAATTGGATGCGGAGGGCCCGATTCCGGAGTTAGGGCCGGGGGTTCCGTTGGGCACGAAGGAGAACCCAGCGGAGCTGGTAGGGAGCGGCGTGAGGAGCGGCGTGAGGAATAGCTGGATGTCGCAGGTTTCGCGAATGTTTACGGTGAAAAAGAGGAAGGAAGTTTCGTCAGTTTAAAGGGCCCGATCTGTGTCTGCGTTACAGACGGCAAAGTCGAGGGAAAAGGCTTGCGAATATCATTTTCACCGTGTATGAAATATTTATGATCTTCGTAGCTAAGCCGAACTTACTATACGTAGCTCCGATGGTAAGATCTGAGTATTTTCAAAGTTAGGAATTAGTGTTGGGAGAAGTTGTACGTAGGGCACTCAACACACTAGGTAAATAGGGGGCTATAACAACACTGTTTCCAAACCTTGATTAAAGCACTATTTTATTCTTGCTGCTTAAAATCAGTGAATTCGTAAAAATGCAAGTAAAAATAGATTGGGTAGATAGCAAACAGTTCAGACGCAAGATAGGATATGACCCCTATTCCGAAAACCAAACTCTTTCAGTACTCGATCCGCTCTACCAAGTATTGAGAAAGCTTCAATCATTCATACATCCTCATCCTGTACATCAAGCCAAATACGGAGTCCCGTAAGGCTCTAGCTTTAAGCCCTCGATATCGACGAACCCAAATTTGGAGCCGTCCTTGTTCTCGCTCATCATTTGACCCCATTGTCCCATGGACTTTGTGAATATTTCGGTGTACTTATCTTGGCTAAGATCGAGCGGCTCTTTATCCTGGCCGACTAATCGAATTCTAGTACCAGGTTGTCAGCAACAAGAATTAAGACCAAATATTGGGGGTCGTAGGGTGGTTCAAAATGCAACTTACTGTGTACCGGCGGCAACATTGGTAACACCAAAGTCTTGCTCATCGAGATTGTATTGGATTGCACTCTTCACGTCTCCCTCTAGTATCTTCTTCGGTAAATCGAATTCGTGGCATGCTGGTCTTCCGAGACCAATTCCATGCACGGTGTTGAGGGCATCGACCATTGCGCCGGCGGTCCGCAACCCGCCCGTCACATAAACCTTGGTCTTCTTCAACTGCGGGACAATCATCTCGGCGAACTCCAAAAAGAAAGCCTCCCGCTTCTTGGTAGACTCCCGCTTGTGGGTAAAGCCAAGCTGCTGGTACGTCCCGCCCGATAGTTCGACGAAGTCGAAGCCGTGGTTTTCTAGCTCGACGCACAGGTCTTTGCAGTCCTGTGACGAGAAACCGCTGTCTTGAAACTCCACGCTGTTTACTTTGATGCCGATGATGAACTTCTTGTCGTTGACTCTCCTGCGGATTTCCTCGGCGATCTCAAAAATGAACCGAGCCCGATTCAGTAGCGAACCACCGTACTTGTCAGTTCGCTTATTCGTAGACGGAGCAAGGAACTGCGCAATCAAGTACCCGCTATACACCGTGTTAACATGTGTTCTTGCTTTCTGTGATGGGACATTCTGTGGATTGACTTACTGTGCCCCATGAAGCTCAATGCCATCGTACCCAGCTTTGTAACAGTATTCAGCCGCGTGTGCAAACTCGTCAACCACGGCCTTGATATCTGATTCGGTCATAGCTTTCGGCTTGGCAAACTGCATGCCTAAAACGGTCCCTTCTAGCTGGACATCGCTAGCTGAGATTGGATGCTTCTGAATAACGGACGGAACTTGGCGGCCGGGATGAGAGAGCTGTGGGACAATTAGACTGCCGTGCGCTTTAGACTGAGTCGCCAGCTCCTTAAACGCATCGAATCTTTCCCCTTCGAAAGGCGCATCTCTGGCAATGATAGGGTTTCCCGCCGCCTCCAGTTGATCGTACGCAACCATCACGTTGCCCGTTAGAATAACACCGTATCCTCCTTCTCCCCATCTTCGATATACGTTGATCAGCTCTTTTGTTGGCGTTCCGCGCTTCGGTAAATCCTCAGCGTCCCAAGTTGACAGTCTCTCTGTCATTGCCGCCTTTAAGAACCGATTGGGAGCCGTTCTCCCGCTGAATTCGAAATGTAGAGGCTGCCCGAGGGGCGCAGGGTCAACATCATTGCCTGGGAATCGCTTGGGTGCCATTGTAAGGTGCTTTTAGGTAGGTAGATTTGAAGCTCTTGGTATAACTGGTCTTTGAAAATGATTAACTGCTACCTCCATTGCTTTTTTGTCTCGTTCGCTTTATATCTACGATCGTCTCCACATCTCCGTGTATACCACCGGGTGGCGGATGCGATTCGGAACGGCCCACCCGAGACTGCCCCTGACTATCCTAGTCCCACAAATTTCTCCGCGGAAGGATAACTTCGATTTGATTTTTCTCGGCTTCCCATCGTACTTTTACTCATTTGGCCAATTGCGGACCTTTCCCCGGGCAGTCAGGCGAATAGTTACATCGCAAGGCACTATGAGATCCTTTAGGGGCTCCACTTGAGAGAGTTATGACTCATGCCGGGGACATGACGCTGTGACTTTTCAAATATTTATAATCCGACACTTGGCTATCAGTAACACGCTACGAAAACTTGCTCCATAGTTTGATAGCCCTAGCAGCCCTGGCTGTAGATCATACCATGGAGCTGGCAGAGGGCGTCCCGCAAAATGAGTCAACTCACCGACTTATTACCAGGCACGATCTATTCTCAATAAACACATAACTATACTAGTGCAGTTATTCACGCTTGTATAACCTCCGAAGGGGATCGGACCTTATCGAGTTGTTTCGATCCCCGGCAGAACTGGCTCAACACGAGTGACCTATTAGAGACCAGAACATCCATGGTCTTGAGGAGCAGCGCAAATCATGAAGAAATCACCGGACTTAGGAGGAAAGCACCGAGAACCGGAATTTACGTTACGTTAGTATCTTATCTCCTTTTTACTTGGATAAGGTAGGCAGAAAGCGAAGATACGGGTATCATATCTCTGTAAATACAACCACCTACTAGTTACATGCTGTCTTGACAGTACGTCTTATGATAGGTGAAATATACTAACCGTTACGGAATCAGAGGTCAGACTCGTTGAAGGTTGTGATTGGGATCGAGTCGTGGCGGCGAGCAACATCTTCCATCTTGAAGTCTTTGGTCGGGTTCGTAACCTCTCGGACAGTAGAACTATGATTGGGCTTGCAGATAAACACAGTAGCTTTGTAAAAATCTTAACGGGATGTGAATTTGCCTAGAAGTCAGGCGAATACCGGGATGTGCCAGAAGGAAAGGCTATACACTCATCCGACTGGGAATTCGTCGTATTCGGCGCGGCTGATTGTGAAGAATATATCTGCCGTCCTCTGACCTTTTCAAGGGCGTCCGTGCTTCTCGGAGCTCCTAAGTCTCGTCGCGAAGTCAGTCGGGGTACGAAGAAGGCGGCGATTGGCGAGGAAGACTTAGCAGTCCATGCCACTGGCGTAGGACCACCTTGGTGATCGCGAGAAGCGTCTTGACTGGGGTGGTTGAAAGGTGACAGTTGCTAGGCTGAGGCGTAAACCCCGTAGTTCAACAGAGTGGGGAGCTATAACCTTTAAAGGTGCATAGCGAGATGCTTCTGATGCATAGGTATTCGGCGAATTCACTGCGTCTATTGCTACCCATTTACGCTTATTCAACTTTTCTTTTATAGAATTTGCATTGGGGCTCTTATTTTAGTGGCTTCAGTGAGCACGGATACCTCTAAGGGTGCCTGTAGAATACACGTAAACAACTTGAATAGTCTAGGATCAAAGGCTCTATAAAATGCTCCTTGACATACCTCAAGCCTATACGCTACTTACAAACAAGAGAAACTATGACTTTGCCATGGGTTTGTCTATGTGCACTCAACTCCTGTACGGCAATCCCAAACTGAATAATATCAAGAGAGCAACAAGAATGTTTGATAGCACAGTTACAGAGTTCGCAGGTTTGAGTTATGTGATATCTCAAGTCGTATCCTAGAGCCTGTTGAGATTACATTGCGTTGCTAGTATATTTGATATCACGAACCCTACCGAACTGCCGCAGAAAAATGATGGTTAAACCTAAATGTTATTAGTTTACCCCTTTTCTCGATCATGTACGATACTTCCGGATTTCCTTCTCGGAATCACTCAAAAGGAAGCGATTAATAACAAGCTCGAAGTTCAACATCGCCAATGCCGCCTTTGTTCTGCCTCTGTTTTTGGCACACCCCTTCGTCTGGTAACCTTTGTGGGAATGACAATACCTTGACACGTGATTGGCCAATCTCGTGATTGCTTATAGGAAACGTGCTCTTAGGCATCTTGGCTGCCGGGGTAAAGAGGATCGTGGGGATATCTGGAAATTTCGAAGAACTCACTGTGCGGAATTGACGTAAAGCCTCTGGTAAAGCTGAGCAAGTCTTGGCAGTGTTTCCTCAGAACCGAAGGCCAGAAAGCGTGTGACATACATAAGAGACCTGCTTTAGCGTAGTATGACGTGGCATTTTACTGAGAATGGAAGTGCGCCTAGTAAATACTCTCATTTAAGAATCACCACGGGAATACTTTTACCAATTTCGAAATGTAAACGTAAACACAAGGGAGGAAAGAGCTGAAAATGTCGCTATCGTCGACAAGCATTGGAAACGATGTAACCACAGCTTTGAGTTGTAATCCTTGCAACGGGATGTTATACGGCGGATTTGGGCAGCATCGTGTACCACGAGACCATTGACCGTCCATTGGGCATCGTGGAGTTGATGGATGGAAAACCAGATTGCATGGATGTTCTCAGGGTCACGTGGTAGATGAAAGATAAGATCAATTTTATCAAGAATGACGTTATTCCTTTGTACTAGATAAGCAGGAAAGCCGTGATATGCATATAGGGATCTTCGCTTGTCTCGCTGTCTCACTCGTTGCAGGCCTTGGCGGGGATAGGGGGTAAGGGGGAACAGGCTGAAATATGGCAGGCAAACGATCGCATTCTCTGGCACATAATTCAACCGCAGAAGAGTGTACGAGTAGAGGTGAGCAAAATAATGTAGCTGACCTGTCACATTGAGGACAGTGCGATTTTACTTTCCCCTCATCTCAGCCGCAACATTGACATCTCGCATCTCGGCTCTAAACTCGGGCCCTTAAAACGGCCCCCAAGGCGGTCGGCGAAAAGCCACACGGCGCAGATCCTATGCGCGACACGTATTGTCCTGCCACCTGCGAACGCGGAACGTTCGTGTCAGCGATCGTCGATGTTCATGTCCACGATATGCAACAGTAATGAGATACATCGTGTCACATTGGTAGAGAAGAAAAAGCAAAAGGAGACGCAGAATACTACCTCACGATCGCCCTCAAGGTTGCTCGAAGCGGTCAGCATGGCCAACGCTAACAAGATAAGCCCTACTATCGTGAAGAGGTGGTCTGGCTTTTACAGATCGACCCAACCGGCGACTAATCCTGATTCCCTCAACGGACATCACATCGTGGCGGGCAAACAGCGAGAAGGATGGCCGAGAAGATGTCCGATGACTTTTTGCGAACTGAATTGCGCCATTCCCATCCCATCGCTCTGATCTCGACTTTGAGCTCCCCTATGTCACGCTTCCACCCCCAGCTTGGTATGGCTAAGCCCGTGTCCGAAACTTGCTATTCCGCAGCTCGCCACAAAGCTGTCTGTTCGATCCACGGCTCTATTCGTCAAGGCCACCCAATGCGCGCAGCCTGGCAAAAACTTCCCAGTGATCCTTTTTGTCACCCAAGACACTTATTTCTCGAAAACTTTCTTTTTAGGCACCTTTTCAGGGACGAGCGGTCAAGTGTTCAAGATGATACGAAGAGCAGCAATGTCGCTCGCCGACGTGGATGAATCAACGATAGCGGATCTTGCGAACGTGTGTAATATTCCTACGAACTACATCGAAGATGTCTACAGCAGCACACCCATCCAATTAGACATGATCGCCGAAACGAGAAACGAAGTGATCAATTCCGTCCTTACTCTTGGACCCGAGGTCGACGTAGACAAGTTTTGCGAAGCCATCCGGAAAGTTGTCTCGCTGTATCCAATCTTTCGCACTCGACTTGCTCCATGCGGCCTTGGGATTCTCCAGGTCATCACGAACGAAGAACATATCACTGAGCGTCGATTTGACGATCTTGAAAAATATCTGGATGGCGATAGCATGCATCGTATGGGCCTAGGGACACCTCTTTTCCGCACTACAGTTTTCGACAGGGTATTCGTAGCTTCGATACACCATGCCGTCATGGATTACATTTCCATGGCTATAGTCTTGGGTGAAGATCTGCGAGCTGCTTACCTCGGGTTACCCCTGAAAATGCGCCCCCAATTCAAAGAATTCGTGGCGTACTGTATGGGCATTGATGAACCTGAAGCAAGATCATTCTGGGCATCGCGGTTTAAGGGCGCACCAGCCATCTTCCCAAGAGCCAAGCCAAGTTGCAAACCATCTTTCAAAGATGGGACGGTGCGGAATATGACCTTGGATCGGATTGGGAATGGGGTTTCCCCTAACCATGTACCATATTTCATCGAAGCGGCGTGGGCCTTGACTGCTTCTGCTTATTCTGGAAGCGATAGTCTCGCATATGGTTACGTGATATCCGGCCGTTCGCATCCCATGAACGGCCTCGAGACAACTTTGGGACCTACAACCGTCGAAGCACCCGTACAGGTCAACTTGCAACGTACAATGACCGTAGAATGGTTGTTGAAAGATAGAGCCACAGCGCTACGTCAGCTACAAGCACATCCCGCCTCACAGTATGGAACGCCCAAGATTTCTTCCGTTAGCGAAGCTGCAAAGACTGCTTCAGGGTTTCAGACGTTGCTAAACATCGTTCCTGTGTTACCGATAATCAAAGACAACGCATACGGAAAACAGCGAGATCTGGTGTGGTTAGGAGGATCCTGGCCTCTTGTCCAGATCTGCCGAATCCAGGATAACAAGATAAGACTTGAGCCGCGACACGATGCATCAGTTATCTGTGAACGCCAACTAGACCGAATCGTAAATCAATTTCGACACTTGATACGATTGCTAATGGACGTTCCGCCGCATACCGTACTAAGTAAGCTGTCATTGTTAAACGCTGAAGACAGTCTGGAGCTCGCTCAGTGGAACAAGCTTACGGCTCAGCCAGCGGAAGAATGCCTTCATGAGCTTTTTCAAGCTCAGGCGCGGGTGAGACACGATGCTATTGCAGTAGAGGCTAGCGACGGAAAAGCGACTTACCAGAAGCTCGACGAGATGTCAGACTACCTCGCGAGCTCGCTCCAGAAAAGGGGCATTTGCCCTGGAGATTTGGTAGCGCTCATTTTCGAGAAATCGCTCTGGTTTATCGTTGCTATCCTGGGAGTTATGAAGGCAGGAGCCGTGTGCATGCCAATCGACAAGAAGGAGAAGCATGATCGTAAAACAGAAATTATCTCCGAAACGAATGCAAAAATCATCTTGACTTCGTCCGCGGAGTGCGCTTGCTTGCTTGGGCTCGCACCCAATGTTTTGGCCGTTGATGCCGAGCTTTTTGCCGGATCGCCCGAAATTCATGGGATGCTTGATATTGAGACGAGTTCCCCGGAAGACCTTGCTTACGTTACCTTTACCAGTGGCATTGAGGGAGCCCCAAAAGGGGTTCTACTCGAGCACCGCTCTTTGGTCTCCTCGTTGCGATCGCATTCTGAGCGATTCCAATGGGGACCGGGCTCTCGGATACTTCAATTTGCTGCCCACACATCAGGAACTAGCATATGTGAGATTTTCGGCGCACTGCTGTTCGGTGGATGTCTTTGTGTGCCCACAGAAGAAGCCTGTATCTCGAGTCTCCCCGGTTTCATCGAGTCCGCTGGTGTGAATTCGGCAATTCTTCCCCCTGGCGTACTTCGCAACTTATCACCAAATCAGGCCCCCAGTCTACGGTCACTGGTTTCAATTGGAGAACCTGTTTACCCTGGAACCTCTCGAGATTGGGGTGCGGCTCTTCGATTTTTCAACTGCTGGGGTGCATGCGAGGCATCAATGCTTAGCGCAGTCTCCGAGTTAACGCCGAGCTCTCTCTACCCTGAAAGTATCGGGAAGCCAATTGGATGCGCTATATGGATTGTTAACCCGCGAAATATTCATGAATTAATTCCAATTGGTGCCGTGGGTGAGCTTCTAATCCAGGGTCCAGGCTTGGCTAGGGGATATCTCAAAAATGAAGCCAGAAAGGCAGACTCTTTCATCTCATCTCCGCAGTGGGCCGCTTCGTTCGACATCAAAGGGGCACGGTTCTACCGTACAGGGGACTTGGGCAAATACAACCCCGACGGTAGCATATCTTTTGTCGGCAGGCAAATCAATCAAATTAGGATTGGGGGCCAAACGGTTCAGCTTGAGGAGATTGAGAGTGTGCTGGCTAGCTGTAGTCAAGTGAAAGACATCGTTACATCGTCAAAGGTCTGCGCAGGTCGAACTCAGCTGGTTGCTATGGTTCGTCTGGCTGATTCCTTGGTATTACCGCAGAAACTGCCTAAAACTAGCACCGAGATCGAGGAACAGCGGTTTGAAGCCATTCGCGCTTACGCAAGGTCTAGGCTGCCATCAAACATGGTTCCAAGCCTCTGGCTTGAGGTTGAAAGCGTACCTCGAACAGCATCACGTAAGTTGGATCGAAGTTCCGCGCGTAAGTGGTTGAAAACAGTGCGCCAATAGTGCGCCAGTAGGAATCCCATGAGGAACGACAGAGTTGGTATCAACTACCTACTCTACGGCGAAGTTAAGGATCCTTTCACTGGAACCCATACTTCAATCATTTTCATAGAGATTGACACTATTATGAAATCACAAACCGGTGTATTTTCTTCGCCCTTATTCTCAGGGGATCTAAACAATGTGTCGAGATGAGAGTTACCTATGCTTAACCCGCCCCTACCTGATCTTCTATGATTGCAAGTTCTCGTCAAATCCTATCACACATCCGTGGTAAAGATGGGGGAAATACCTACACATCTCTGGGCGGCGTTGCCGCTCGTCTGCGTTGTTAGATCGAGTTTGGCAATAGCATCATGCAGTGTGTTTTATTCCGAATATCGGACTAGGGAAAACGAATGAAGAAGAGCTAAAGGTGGGTTACTTCACGGTGACTCAGCGAAGGTCTAGCCTTCTTGCTGAAGAGCTCCTTCGCCCAGTATCTTTCAGGGGACAGTTATTTGCACTGAGGGCTCATAGCGAGTGGGCGAACTACGTATGACTTCTCTACGCGCGGGCCCGAATGGATCGGCGCCCGTGCTGGGTTGGGTATGATGACCGAGGGACATAGTTTCTGTCATCTGATCTATCGGGCTCCACTCCATCGTGACTCAAAGGGATCTAGATGTCCTTGAGGTCCCCGACGGGGCTAGCCACGATGACACTTTTCCTCATGTCGAAATGGTGTGCTGACTTGGCCGAGCGTGCTGCTTAAGGCGAGAGAGAACTTTGGTTTCGTGCGTTATGAGAAGCGCTTTTTGATATGTGATAACCAAGCAACTGATCTTATTAGTGGCAATGACGTTCGGGACTGTTATGGCCGAGGCGGAGCCTGGCACGTCCAATACTTCGAATTTTGAACTACCTCTTGGGCCACCTCGAGATCGGCAGTTAAGAATCAGACCTGTCTAATTCATGGCAAGGGGAGATCAGAATATGAAAAGCTTTGCCAAAACCACAAGATGAAGCTGGATTGGTGCCATTGGTCTCTTGCGAAGTTGAAAATCCGACGAAAGTCTGACCAGCCGCATAAATCTGAACCGGCCACGGGATACCCGTGCAGATCACAGCTCAAAAGTGCCGTATCTTGCTTACAAACATACAGATGTGCCACGCCAGACCATGTCAGATCATGTCGCTCGTTCCGCTTTTGCCGTAAGTGCTCGTTCCGGCAGGTCATTATCCGACACTTTCCCTCATACAGCGGAATCTCATCACAATAGATATGAGACCGGGGAAAAGCCAGTAGGCGAGATAAGCTTCGGAAAGATGACCGAGCTTCTTAGCCAATAATGACCCCGTGAAACTGTCTTTTTATCTGTCAGCATAGCCTTCTCAATCTGAGAAGCGATAGAAACTTGCCAAGATGTAAGACTCTATGGGAATGTGAAAAGACAATGTAAACCGTCTAGGGTGGTAATCGAATCTAGATTCCATGTCTCTCATCGCTATTGGCCTACGCTAACACTGACACGTCCTATCCAAGATGCAGATGCAGGGTTATGGTCCGGTCGCTAGACGGCTGATTTCCACATGGCTTGTTCCCTGCATATGCGAACGGTAAATCTGCCGAACCCTGAGCCATTGTCCTTCCTAGATGGGTAGGGGACATGGATAGGAATGAAGTGATCTTTACGACATGTTAGACCCTAGTAATTTGTATGGGGTAAAGATATTCACGCATTATCGAAAAAGTGCATTTTCAGGGTCTACGGAATTGCATCTGTGTTGCTGCAAGTATATCTCTTTCCGGTAAAGCTGATTCTAACCTAGAGAAAGCTTGAGGTAAATAAGTACTCGTCTAACCCAAGGAGGTAAGTAGGAAACATGCATCCCTATTCCGATGCCTTGGGGTTGGGACGCGCGTGGCCGGAAATAGCTGTACCCCACAAACGCCACAAGCTGATCGTCGTATGGATACGAAGCGCGATTGACACGAATCCATACCCCAAAAGTTTCTTTCCTTTTCGGCGAATGTTCTATCGCTGGGCATCAAAACGTTCATGATAACGATCACGATCGTGATTAAACTACCTACCTAGGTAGTCTCGCCAAAAGCCACAAAAGTCATCATGCACGTCGCGTGGTTTCGTCACAGGTATTCAGCACGGTTATGCCAACATTCATGTATCAGGGCACCATCAATGATGCCCAGCTCGTCGAGCTTCGCAGACGTGGAACACGGAGTGGGTTCTGCGCCTACTAGATAATATAATGTTTTCTCTCCTTGACGACCTTCCCCTTTTCTCCTTTCTCTCGGTTCCCATCCTGTAAGCCGTACTTTTATGATCACGAACAAACATTACAATGCCTTACGCGCTGACAGTTCGAGAGAAGAAGGCGAAGGCTGGCAAAGTCTATTACCCACTTCACCTTAACTCCATTCCCAAGCCCGTACCTGGCCCTGGCGAGGTTCTGGTCAAGCTTGAGGCCGCTGCTCTGAACCATCGCGATCTGTTTATCCGCCAGAACTTGTATCCGGCAATCTCCTTTAAGACGCCCCTATTCAGCGATGGCTGTGGCACAGTTATCGAGCTCGGTACTGGCTGTACACTAAACAACATTCTCAACAAGCCTGTGGTCTTGACGCCTGCCCGCGGATGGGCAGCAAACCCCGACGGGCCAGAGGATTATTCCCAATTCAGCGGAATCGGTGGCACCGAGCCAAACCATCATCTAGGGACCGCGCAGAATTTCATCGTCGTTCATGAATCCGAAGTTGAACTATGCCCTGCGCACCTGAGCCCGGAAGAAGGCGCTGCATTGCCGTCTTGCGGGCTAACGGCGTGGCGCGCTCTAGTAACCAAGTCGGGCAATGCCAAGCCCGGGCGCAACATCCTCATCACTGGTATTGGTGGCGGCGTCGCCCTGCAGGTACTGCAGTTCGGCGTTGCGCTAGGGTGCGCCATCTACGTCACTTCAGGGTCTCAGGAGAAGATTGATAAGGCGAAGCAATTGGGCGCAAAGGACGGTGTCATCTACAAGAATCAAGATTGGCCTCTAACTCTAGCCAAATTGTTGCCAGAGGAACGGCCTTACTTGGATGCAGTGATTGATGGCGCTGGCGGTGATGTTGTGCTCAAGGCTACGACGCTTTTGAAGCCCGGAGGCGTTATTTCGTGCTACGGGATGACGATGGGGCCGGTGATGGATTGGGCGATGCCGGCTGTACTGAAGAATATTGAGCTTAAGGGGAGCACCTTAGGATCTAGGTTGGAGTTTAGAGATATGATTAATTTCGTTAAGGAAAGGAAGATCAAGCCTATTATCAGTAGGACTGTCAGAGGATTGGATTGCGTAGAAGCTATTGATGGTCTATTCGAGGATATGAAGGCTGGCAAACAGTTTGGCAAGTTGGTTATTCAGATTTGATCCTGTCGCATGGCTGAACATGCCGATAGACCGGGCTTTAGAGCCATACAACAGAAGAGAACACGCAAGTGCTTAGGGAACGAAGTGATTATACGAGCTCAGAATGTCATTGAGAATCTATGATAGGTTGATTTGGAATCAAGCGGGCGACTATAGGCGCCACAAGCATTTGCTATCAAGATTGGTGCCTGGATAGGACGCCTATATCCCTTAAAACCCAGAGAATTATTAGTTGAGTTGGACCTCGGTTCCAAGCTCTGAATCAGCCATTGCCATAAATATCTGATAGCACGGCGGTGTTCAGACCCAAAGTTGACTTTGCCCCTTATCGCCACTGGGCGACCCTGCGACTTATCCTTACTATCGTTTGGGCTTATCTTGAGACACCCGCAACCATTTCCTTCAGCTCTACTGTGAGGGACGATCGTGAACGACTTTAGAATGGCCCAGCTATAATCGTACAGACTTGCATTGATGACGTTTCGGACTGAAGTCAGATTCGTTCTAAGTCATAGTAATGGTTAGAGCTAGTTCATTACGAGCCAATACGTCTTCAAAAGAAGCGAGATGTAGGGATCGTGACGGCAAGAGAAATGCTCTAAACTGTGTACTTGGCTGTCGCACAACGCGGCTAGGACGGTCTTAACAGCTTACAACTGAGCTACGAGCTGCGTGACTGCTCACATGCAGCTTACTGGGGCGTATTCGGCCTCGCTCGATAATGTAGACGGCGAAGAGATTGCCTTTACGTATGAAGCTTACACGATGCCTTTCGCAATTTGATGCTTTTGTCTTAATTGAGATCATTCCAACTCCGACCTTCTATAAGCTCATCCAATCTCTCTCATTGGTCGCAGGTGATGCCTAAAAGGGAATGTGCCGTCGTTTTCGTGAACTTTGATTGGCTACATGATTTTTGTGTAATCCCGCACAAGCGTCCGCATGACTTCAGCGCGTATTCGCTTCGTATAGCGACGCCTTATCTAGGAACGTCATATAACTCAATATTGGTGGAAACACTTGACTATGTGTAGGAGGTTCTTATCAGATTGGTAAGTTCTTGTCTTTGGCACAGTGTGTGTGAAATCTTACAATCTTTGTGCCAGCTCGTCAGACCGGGGTGAGCTGCTGAGAAAGATACAGGTCATAATTCAAAAGAAAGAATCCGAACCGAGATGGAGAAATTGGAGGTCTCGCCACACAAGAGAGCTGAACTAAGGGTGCAATTCATTTCCCACTAAGACACGCACCAATAACTCTTCATATCGGCCCCTGGTCACACAGAATAACCAGATGCGCATGCATGTGTACCCGACGAGGTTCTCGAGAGGATGCATGTTTGCATATTGGCTTGCAGATGAAAACGGCGGCGTGACTTGGAAAAAGCAGATTCAAAATTTTACCAAGACGACGAAAGGTGCATCATAGCCTAAGCAAGAATGGGAAGAAGTATTGATTGTGTGCTATTCTCTGTCTGGATACCGATTGAGCAACGTTACAGTCGTTCGACGAATCTGTAGTTCTATGACGGGGAGGCTTGGTCGTCGTCTGGGTGTACTTCAAGCTATGAGAAGAAAATGATGTAGAAGACAAGAAAATGTGGTTGCGTGCCCCTGCTAGTAACGAGATAATTTGCTACCGACGGAATAGTTCGGTAGTGATGAGGTAGAGGCGGCAAATATCGTAATGGCTGTTGTCCGAACTGCATGAGGGCGAAAGAAGTAGGGCAAAAGCAATGTTGTGAGTGAGAGAAGTGGAAGGATAAAAAGGGGCGGTGTCCAAGGGAAAGCTGGGGCACTGTCCGATTACCTACTTGCAGATACTCATCTGATGCTACAACTTATAACTCACGTTATTCTTATTTTATTTGGCTGTATTCTTGGTCTTAAGACGCAGCCATGTCTGACGAAACTCTTATTGCCGTCGTAGGCCTTGCTTATCGCGCCCCCGGCATCGGGAGGAAAGGCCTATGGGACTACCTATCGCAGGCGAGGTCTGCATGGACCAAGGTGCCAGCCGATAGGTTTGATCAGTCGGCATTCTACAAGCCCGGGAGTGACAAATCCGGCGTTTTCAGGGCCCAAGGAGCACATTTCATCTCAGAAGACATCTATGCCTTCGATGCCGCCTTCTTCAACATGCGGGCGGACGAGGCTCGCAACTCCGATCCTCAACATCGGATGCTGCTCGAGTGTGCTCTAGAAGCAGCCGAGGATGCGGGCCATAGTCTTCTGGATCTAGCAGGCAAGAACATTGGAGTTTTCATTGGAATTAACGGGTCAGACTATTCGTCCCGTATGGGCGACGACGAGCATTTTGTCAAGACGTGGTCTGCCACTGGGCTAGCGACGTGTATGGCCGCAAATCGCATCTCTTACTTTTTCGACATTGACGGGCCAAGTACTACTCTTGACGCTGCGTGCGCAAGCAGTGTCTACGCAGCCCATCAAGCCGTTGCGTCCCTTCGTAAGGGTGAATGCGATGGCGCCTTCGTAGGCGCAGCATCGCTGTATTTGGGACCCAATGGTTGGCTCATGCTTGAAAAGACCGGGTAAGATCATCGCCTATCCTGTGAAGATAACCCTTACTTACCTCAGATGGCATCAGAGCGCTATCGGAACACGGCAGAATCTACTCATACGATTCTAAGGCTGCGGGTTTCGGTCGTGGCGAGGGTGCTGCGTGCCTCCTGATCAAGCGTATGGATGATGCCATTCGTGACGGCGATCCAATCCAGGCAGTCATCCGCGGCTCTGCCGTTAACCACGGCGGCCGAACTGACGGAATCACCATGCCTAACGGGATAGCACATCGGAAATTACTCTTAGCGGCACATAAAGCTGCCGGTCTTAACCCGTCCGAAACTGCCGTCGTAGAGGTACGACATTTTGTTACTTTGCCTCGCAATTTCGAATTGAATTAAGTACTAAATCAATAATAGGGTCACGGTACTGGTACACCAGCTGGGTAAGTTATGACATGATGCAGATATGCAGATACTGATCAAAATAGGGACCCAATTGAGGCCGGCGCCTTTACAGCCGTGCTGGCCAAGGAGCGAACTGCTTCTAACCCTATCTATGTTGGATCTATCAAGTCTAACTTCGGGTAAGCCACTATCTATCATCCCAGCAGTATGTTTTAGGTACTGACCCCTACTTCAAGGCACTTAGAGGGTGCAAGCGGTATGCTGGGAATAGTCAAAGCGATTCTCATGATTAAACATGGGATAATCTTGCCAACGGCGGGGTTCGAGAGTATCAACCCGAAAATTCAAGACAAGGAGAAGATCAGGGTGCTGGATACCCCAATCCCTTGGCCCGAGGGAGAGCGAAAGCGAGTCATAGTGACCAACTTTGGTAAGCCTCCCAACTTGAGCTTGGGAATTAGTACGACGCGACTAACGCGGGAAATTTAGGATTCGGCGGTAGCAACTCCGCCATCATCCTGGAGGAAAACCCGTATAAGTATGCTGAAAATGGTACCAATGGCACTAATGGCACCAATATCACCAATGTCATTAACGGTGCTAATGGCGTGCACGATTCTAACGGCTTGGGCGCTCTCAACGGCGTGAACGGTTCCAATGGCGTAAACGGCGACACTATCATACATAAGGCAAATGGAACGCACAGCAAAGAAAAAGAAAGCGACGGCCCGCTTCGCCGGCTTTTTGTTCTCTCCGCTAGAACTGAAAAAAGCTTGTCATCCTATTTGTCTTCTTTCGACGAATATCTAGATGAAGCCCCTGAATCTAGCGATTTCATCAAAAATCTCAGCTACACGCTTGGACAACGCCGTACACATCATATGCATCGTGTTTTTGCTGTCGCAAATTCTGTGGAGAGCCTTCAGGACAAGCTGTTGAGCGCCCAGTTAACCCGATCTAGAGAACAGACTATTGCCTTCGTTTTTACCGGCCAGGGTGCCCAGTAAGTCGTATCCATCATTATTTCCTTCTATCTCCTTTCATCGCTTCTTATTTCTAGACAGAGGACTAATATACATGTTAAAGGTATGCGGAGATGGCATCCGGTTTACGACATTACAAGATATTTGCCAGCGCTCTGGACGAAGCCGAAGCGCAAATTCGGGAAATGGGTGCATCCTGGAGCTTGGCTAAGGAACTTGCACAGCTAGCATCCGCGTCGCGTGTAGACGATGCTGAGATAAGCCAGCCAGCGTGTACCGCCGTTCAATTGGCTTTGGTTCTGCTACTGCAGAGCTGGGGTATTGTCCCTGCAACGGTTACGGGCCACTCGAGCGGCGAGATCGCCGCCGCATTTAGCGCCGGTCTGGTGTCGTTCCGCTCAGCTATCGCGATCGCGTACTATCGCGGACAGGTGGCTGCTCAGCTAGCTCGTCGAGAGAGCCACAAGGGAGCAATGTTGGCTCTTGGCGTAAACTCTGAAGAGGCCACCGAGCTGATCGAAAAACACGCCGGGGGCTATGCAACAGTCGCCGCTATCAACAGTCCGCAGAGCGTAACCATATCCGGAGACCAGCAAGCCATCGAGAACGTGCATAAAGCCGCAGATGCTCAAGGTATTTTCGCTCGAAGACTCAAGGTTCAGATGGCTTACCACTCCCGCCACATGGACGAAGGCGCCGCTTACTATCTCGATGCCATTAAGCCGTATTGCGCGGGAGATGCCTTCTCTCTAAAGAACACGAACGTTTCTCGGCCAGTTTTTGTATCATCCGTCACAGGTCACGCAGCACATCCGGATGAGATTGACGAATCATACTGGGTAAAGAATCTCGTTCGGCCAGTTAGGTTCCTCGACGCCATACAGAGCGCTTTCACACCGCGAGAGAAGGGCACTGTTAGTGCTGATAGGGGAATACCCAACCTCGTGGTGGAAATTGGACCGCATTCTGCTTTGAAAAATCCGATCAAGCAGACGTTAGAACTCGTACAACTCCAGCGTCCTGGTAACCAGCAAGCATCGGCGTTCACTTATGTTCCTAGCTTAGTGCGAGGGACGGACGGTGAAGAAGCCATGCTCAACCTTGCTGGGAGTCTCTTTGCGTTGGGTGCACCTGTCGAATTGGCAGCGGTCAACCAAACCGATATGCGCAACGCTGAAGTAGTGGTCGGTCTTCCGCCATACGAGTTTGATAAATCCGTCAGTTATGAAATATTGCCGAGACATACCGAGGAGAAGCTATTCCCGGGTGATTCCTACAATCCGCTTCTCGGTCGGAGAGCTAGGTCCAACGGAGGCAATGAGCGCGCCTATAGACAAGTCTTTACGCTTGACGAAGTACCGTGGATCCGAGAACACAATGTTTCCGGCGTGGTAGTCTTCCCGATGACTGGCTATCTGTCGTGCGCGATAGAAGCTGCGAGGAGAACTCTATCCACTCCGGCTGCGGCATTTCTCCTGACGGATTTCCACGCCGTTCGGAGGCTGGAGATTCAGGAAGAAGAAACCGTTGACATGATGACCAAGATAAGGCCAGCCGTTATCGGATCGGGGATGACTTCGTCTACGGCTTGGACGTTCGAGATCTCAACATGGACAAAAGCAGAAGGATGGAGGATACATGCCCACGGAAAAATCGAACCCGAGTCGGCTGAGATGACAATGGACACGCCGACGTTGAAGGCAGCTCATCCCCTAGTTGATACCACCCCGAACCTAACAGAACTCGATACAGCGGTCATATACGAGTTCTTGGGAGCGCGAGGCACACGCTATGGTCCAACATTCAAGAACTCTGTTAGGTTCTTCGACGGTGATGGCTATACGGTTCTCGAGAACAAATTACGCGACATTGGAGAACTGACAGGCCCGTTCGGATCACCCGTCACCGTCGACCCGCCAACCCTGGATGGGTTCCTACAAGGCGGTGGCCCTCTGCAGAAGACGGAAGACGGAAGGAGGAGAGCGCAAATGCCCAACTATATCAGTCGATTCCGAGTCTCCAACAAGATCCCGGCAGAGCCCGGGCAGCGCTTTGACATCGTCACTCGCCTGCTAAGTTATGATGTCAAGGGTGGTCGCATGCATCTTTCCATAGCAGTCTTTGGTCGGGGTCATGATAATTCCTTAACGCCTGTTGCCGAGTGGGAGTCGATATTGCTCCGCACCATCGGCGCGGTGGAAGACGACCTCGATCCCGCCTCAAGCCTTCCGGACAATTGGGCCTGGGACCTTTTGAGCCGTTTCGACCTTCTTCCGACTAACGAGTTGGCTAAGAGAATTACGGCTTGGGACTCGGTTGAGACTGAAATGGTGCGCGCCGCCAAGCTGACCAAGGCCACGTGCTACTACATAGATCGCGGGATGAAGGAGACGGCAAACGACGATCGCTCGAAGCTGCCATTCCATTTAGCCCGTTTTGTCAACTGGGCTACCAAGCATCTTCCCGAGTATGGTATGCATTTCGACTCCGAGCCGACAGAACTTCTCGACGAGGTTCGGAGCGATGCACAGGGCCAACTTCTCTGCTTTGTAGGTGAACGCCTTACCCAAATACTACGTCAGGAAGTAGAACCACTTGAGATTATGCTAGCCGACGGCCGACTCACGCGGTCCTACGAATCGGACCCCGTAAGCGCACATTCCAGTAAAGTTATGGGCGAGCTGATATCCAACCTGGCCGAGCTTAACCCCGACTTGCGCATTTTGGAGATTGGTGGTGGAACAGCGGGCACAACGAAGCCCGTACTAGAAGAATTGACGCGGGAAGAAGAATATCTGACCTTCTCTAATTACACTTTTACTGACATATCGTCTGGCTTCTTTGAGAACGCTCGAGTCAAGTTAGCTAAATGGTCGCAACGCATCACGTACCAGAAGCTCGACATTACAATAGATCCCGAAGAACAGGGATTCACTCCCGAAAGCTTCGACATCATCATCGCCGCCAACGTGTTACACGCTACCAAAAACATGACCGTTACTATGGCAAATGTTCGCAAGCTTCTCACCCCGGGAGGTAAGCTCTTCTTGCTCGAGGGAAACCGTCACCCACCCTTTCTATTGCCGTTCTTCCTTCTTCCTGGCTGGTGGTACTCTGAAGACGAGTATCGCGATAAAGAAGAAGGACCCTTGATGACTCTATCTACATGGAACCGCCTACTTTTAGACTCGGGTTTCTCAGGCATCGACATCAACATTACCGACCGCCCAGGCTCAGGCATAGTGGACCTAGCTGGTGTTATGTGTTCGACCAGAGTTGGCAAGCAGGAACCCAGTCAGCCCATTACCATCTGTGGACCTTTTATGGATGATGACGAAGTGGAATTTGCCCAACTGGTGGCCGATTCGGTGTCTGAGCAGCTTGGTTGCCCAGTCGAGATCAGGCCCTTTGCCGAGATCGATCCTACCGAAGAACCGTATTATATTTTCATCGACTCGCTGCGCAACAGCGTGATGCAGAATGTCTCGTCGGAAAAATTCGAAAATCTGAAGAACCTGCTTGTGCGAAACACGGGGCTACTGTGGGTTACTCCGTACGGTAGCAGCCCGGAAGCTAAGTCGGTTAAGGGTATGATCCGTACCTTACGCATCGAAAGCGAGCCCAAGAACCTGTTCTCGTTGGACGGCATCCCACTCACATCTCAGGGTATTGCAGAGATCGTCAAGTTGGCAAAGACCCTGCGGGACCCCGAGGTAACGCGCACTCAAGACCAGGATTTTGTCTGGCACGATGGCTTCATCCACATGCCTCGCATGCGCCTGGTCAAGGGTACTAGGGAACAATTCGCTGTGGAGCAGGGCATCTATATGCGAAAGACGCAAAACATTTGGGAGGGAGACCGTGCGCTGGAGATGACGATTGACTCTGCCGGTAGCTTGGATTCCATTTACTTTCAAAGGACAGACGTTCTTCAGCAGCCAGTTGGAGAAGACGATATACTTGTCCGCGTCGACGCAGCAGGCGTAAGCCATCGTGATTTGAGTCTCGTTCTTGGTTCCGTCCCTTGGGCCCCTCCTGGTTTCGACGGAGTTGGTAAGGTTGCCAAGTTGGGATCGCAAGTAACACATCTACGAGAAGGAGACCTCGTTTTCTTCCTCTCACTTGAAGGCAGCGCCTTTTCCACATACAAGAAGATGCCATCCTGGCATGCTGTTCAAGTTCCGGACGGTATGAGCATTACGGACGCCGCCAGCTTGCCGCTTGCGTATTCGATTGCGGTCCTCGCACTGATCCAAACTACGCGGCTTCGAAAGGGAGAGACGGTACTTATCCACACCGCAGCAGGCGCAGTAGGCCAAGCCTGCATCGTTCTCGCACAATACCTAGGGGCCCAGATATTTGCTACCGCTGGTACCGAGGCAAAGAGAAAATTCCTTCACGAGAGCTTTGGCATTCCCGAAACCCGGATATTCTCCAGTCGCAAGCCTGACTTTAGAGATGCCATCCTCTGTCAAACGAACGGCAAAGGTATGGATGTCATCGTCAACACCGTCGGCGGCGAACTCTTGGCGGAAACATGGGGCGTATGTGCAAAGTTCGGTCGATTCGTAGAAGTTAGCAAAAAAGACGCACTTGATAACAATTACCTGCCGATGAAACCTTTCGGCAGCAATGTAACGTTCACCGGCATCGATATCCGAGATCTCTACCAGTATCGGCCCGAAGACTTGAGGGAAATCTTCAGCGAGGTTGCTAATCTTCTTCAACGCGGCGTCGTGGTTCCAATTAAGCCCGTTACTGTGCTACCCATTTCACAATTTGGAACAGCATTACGCAAGCTTAAGTCCGGCGAAAACATGGGTAAGATTGTGGTTACCTTGGGCTCAGACGAAAGCGTCATGGCCGAGACTACGCTGCGGCCGACGCAGGTATTGCTTAAACCAGATGCAACTTATCTGATTACCGGCGGAACTCGTGGTATCGGATTAAACCTGGCATACTGGATGATTGAACACGGAGCTCGCAATCTTGTACTTCTCGGTCGCAGCGGAGCTGCCGGTCCCGAGATCCAAAAGCTGTTGAAGCAATATGAAGGAACTGATATTCGAATAAGGGCTCCTCCGTGCGATGTTGGGTCTCGCACAGATCTGGCCAAGGCTCTCATGTCGGTACAGGACCTTCCTCGCGTCCGTGGTGTGGTGCATGGCGCCCTTTTGCTAAGCGTAAGTTGTTGTTGCTGCTTCTCATGATCTTAAGTGTTTAATTATGAGGGTTAATATGTTTATACCAGGATAAACTATTCGAAAACGCCACACATGAAGACTGGGAAATCAACACACGGCCTAGAATTACCGGAGCATGGAATCTCCATGAGCTGTTGCCTAACGACCTCGACTTTTTCATTCCCCTAGGATCCTTCCTTGGGGATACTGGTAATGCCGGACAAGCCATCTATGCCAGTACAGCGGTGAGTTGCCGGTTCTTCTTCTGCCCATCAAAAATTCGCGAGGCTGATCATATCTCAGAGCTTCTATGATGCTTTCACTGAGTATCGCAATGCTCGCGGTCAGTACACGGTTACTGTCGCCTTGCCGGTTGTCCTTGATGTCGGCTACGTCGCTTCTAACAACCTGAGCAACGTTTTGAAGCAGTCTCTCGGCGCCACGCTAACGATGGCGGATATCCGAACTATTATCAAGGCGATCATAATAGGGAAATCGTTTCCTTTCCATCACGACGGCAAAGCCGCCGCCTTCAAAATGTACCGTAACGGCCAAGCCGTACAAGACGGACCCTGGAAATATTTCCACCCGGTGTATGCCAGGGAGCGCCTCGCGGTAGAAAAGGAAAGGGCTAAGGGTAGTGGAGGTGGAAAGGGGAGCGATAAGTACTCGACTTTATGGACTGCAGCTGAGGATCCGCTCGTCGGCCTCACCGGCGCTTTGATCACCAAGATCTCCGCGATGACTATGATTGATATTGATGAGGTTGGACCCGAAATCCCTCTTTCATCCTACGGCCTAGATTCGCTGGTATCGGTCGAACTGCGGAATTGGATTCGCAGGGAAACTGGGGTTGAACTGATACTGAGCGCTATCACACAAGCGGAAAATTTGCGAAGTCTCGCAGCAGACGTTTTGGCACAGAGGGAGGGGGCTCAAGAGGCGCAATGATTTTTTTTATGGTAGATTCCGGCGTGTTTTTCTTATTTTCCTTGCTTCTAAAGACAGGTATAGATGAATTTTCGCAGTGTACATAGAGTGGTCATTGGAACGGGTAGATTTCCTTTCCCCCTTTTCTTCTTCTTTCTTTTGTCAATGGTATAGAGCTATTCATATCTCCAATGCACGGCTAAAGCACCGGCGTTAAGGGCAATTCCGTGTAGCACTTAATTGAGTTTATATATGTTGACGAAGACTGAAGATTGCCGACGTTCTGGCTGGAATGGCGATTAAATAGTGACATGAACTCGAGCAATTGAACTCTGCTGTTCGCAACCTGCGAACCAGATCAGAGTAGTCCTTAGCCGCGGCACGGTGCTACAGTGGCTGAGAGTGGCTGAAGTGGCTGTGGGGAATAAAGGGGCTAGGCGGGCTCTAATAGGGGCTAGGGGAAGCTGCGCGACCGGAGGTATGTGCTAGGAGGCTAGTGCAGCATGTTACCCCCACGTATCACCAACCCACGTATCGCGGAAGAAGCTCGTATATAATTGCCCCGATTTCCAGTGACTAGCCACGAAATGTAGCAGAACAAGCAGAGCAAAAGCACAATGTCTACGAATCAGATAGATGTCCTGCTCTACGGGCTCGGGGCGTAAGTACTGAAATTTAACCATCCGATACTCCGCTAACAGTTCGACGGTAGCATTGGTTCCTTCTATGTTTTCATTCTTAGCCGGTCGGAAAATGTGAGGCTCACCGTGGTTGCGCGATCGAATTATGAAGCTGTTCGGAGTAATGGTCTAGTAATCAACAGCCAAAACCACGGACAACATACCATACATCCGTATAAAGGCATGTTCTTCATTTTGATATCGAATTTTTTGCGGCTCTAACACCCAGCAGTGGTCAAGACTGCCGCAGAAGCACAATCCACCTTCGACTATATCGTCTGCGCACATAAAGCGATTGATCAGGCGTCGGTACCAGCTCAGATTGCCTCAGCTGTCGACGAAAAGAAGACCACCATTGTAGTGATCCAAAACGGGGTTGGAAATGAGGAACCATTCCGCAAATCATTTCCGGGTGCGACAATTCTGTCTTGTGTGGTACGCCAACTTCATTTCAACTCATCCCATCCACCTCAAGGATGAATAAAAAACTGACAGCTGACAGACGTGGGTTGGAGCCAGTCAACCAGTACCGGGAAGGGTAGAACACACTACATCCGAAGATATGCAAATCGGCCTATTTCCGAATCCTGCAGTGGACGAGAGTCTAGAAAAGCAGCGTCTGGACACCTTTTCCGCTTTGTTGAAACACGGCAACACCGTTTTTCAGGTAGTTCCCAACATCCAAGTGCAGCGATGGGAAAAGGTGGTATGGAACGCTGCTTGGAACTCTCTCACAACTTTGACCATGCTGGACACCCACGGCTGGCTCAGTTCCTCCGCCAGCGCAACGCCACTGACTCGTAAGCTCATGACCGAAGTCATAGACGTGGCCCAGGCGTGTGGTGTGCCTATCGAATATTCATTGATCGACCGGTTACTGGAAAAAATCTTGGCGATGCCGCCAATTGGGAGCAGCATGCAGATGGATGCTAAGAATGGCAAGCCAATGGAGGTTGATGTCATTCTCGGCTACCCGGTTGCTAAAGGAAAGGAGCTGGGTCTCGCTGTTCCTACAATCGAGACGATCTATGTAATCCTGACGGGGATGAATCGCAGGTTTCTTCAAGCGTCAAACCTGTAAAAATAGTCTTATGAGTAGATTGTGAGGAAACCAAGTAGTTTACAGATGCCAGAAAATCGAGGAATCATTGATTATCAAAGTGAGAGTGAATTTGATGAATTTTATGCCTGTATATTTTTCTGAATCGCTTCAGTTAAACATTGGACCACCCAGGGCAAAGATTTCGTTCAGTTTGCTTTACCCCTTTATTCAAATCAATACCTAGAGTTTTACCCTCCGCGACATATCGCGCTCAGCACGTTCGCTGTTGATCATCTCCGGAACAAGCTCATCGATACATGCTGCTCCCATCAGAGCCATGTTGGTCTCGATCTCAGTTCTAAACATCTCCACCAATCTTCTTACCCCCTTTTCACCGTAGCCGGCCGTCAGCGCATACAGGAATGGCCTTCCAACTCCGACAGCCGATGCACCCAAGGCGAGGGCCTTTAGCACGTCGGTTCCACGTCTAATGCCGCCGTCTATGAAGACTTGGAATTTACCACGAGTCTCATTTGAAAGTAGATGTGGTGCATGTTTCCGGATCTCAAGGAGAGTGAGTATGGGCGACTGTGCCGTGTCAAGCGATCGTCCGCCGTGATTTGACAAGACGATTCCATGAACTCCGTGCATATGTGCCAGTATAGCATCCTCAACCGTTTGTATTCCTTTAATGACAATCGGAATGTTTGTATCTCTCCGGATCCAGTCGACATCTTCCCAAGTTAACAGCGGATTAAGAAGTCCGGCAGAAGACGTTTTTGCTACACCTGTTGAGAGTAACTCGCCGTCGGCTACTTTTACTCGATCATCGCGCTCGCGCCGGCCCAAGACGGGGGAATCCACTGTAAGAAAGATAGCAGCTGCCCCGAGCTTCTCCATCTTGCGTAGGAGGACCTGAGTCTTTTGACGATCTCGGTTCGCATACAGCTGAAAGAATAATGGCTGATCAGAAGAGACGCGAGCGTTGAACACGGCTTCGTGAGCAGCAGTTGTAGGCATGCAGTAGATAAGACCTTCGTGGCCTGCTGCACGAGCTATAACTGACTCAGCATCCTTGTATGCGTATCTTCCTAAGCCTGTGGGTGATATATATAGTGGTAGAGATGATTCTAGACCAAGGATCTTTGTGGATGTTGATATAGGTTCAACATGGCGAAGAACTCGTGGTCGAAATGCTGTCTTTCTGAAAAGTCGACGAGAATCCGTAAGACTTAACTCATCCTCGGCTCCAGATGAGTAGTACTGTAATAAATATTAGCAATTACTTCTAAGTAAGGACTAACGAGGCCAATGGTAAGTCGAAATGGGGAGAGAATGGACGGCTTAAGTTACATACAGCCCAGCCAGTTGGAGTAAGGTAACTCTGAGCCACTTTCTCAAAGTCATCCACGTTTACAATGGCTCCAAGAGGCAGAAATTGTCCTCGTGACTTCTCTTTAACGTCCACTACATCCTCTTCGCCCTGCCGTGGTAGGCTATCCGGCTTCAAGATGCCCCGACAGCGTTCAGGGGCTAGAGTATGGGCAACCAATTCTGGATCATGAACTGCATCGTAAGATTCAGTTGCATCCCGACCAGCAAGTTTCAATAAGACATTGACACCTCCTGGGTGTTCTTCAAGGAAATCTGTATTATGTCAGTACTAATCCATGGAAGATATCTTTTAGTTAGGGAAAGAGAAAATCGCTTTACCTGAAACATCCCAAATTTTTCCATGGATCACAACCCAACAGTCTTGTGCGGCGTGATGTCTGGACACTTCGCTCCCCTCAATTATGAGTGTTGAATCATTCATTTTCCGTACTATAGCGGTAGTTGATGAGGGTATAGAATGGTTCTATACGTGGAATAATTGGAATCAGGGGATAGCTTCTTTTCCCTCTGCTTCTTCCCGTCCTTGTATCCTATTTTTTTCAACTTTCAGCACCTTTACAAAAATTATCCGCAAACATGTGTTTACACTTACGGTATCTAATTCCCCCTAATTTGAAAATGAAACCCTCCTTTTTGACGCGCCACAGCTTAGGATGCTCCAGCCAATATCGCGTCCTAGGTACCCAAGACAGGAAAAAAGCTAGAATATCGTTTCCAAATCCGAACCACAAGTTCTGGGCAGCTCCATACGGCTCCACGATGCGTGTACGCAATGGCATAGGTGGGGGAATCTCACATCAGGAGGTAAGGAGTTTTCCAAGCTTGCAACATATGGAGTTCGTGGGGGGCAGAAACAAGGATATCGTCGTTTAGGCGGTCATTTTTCTAGGTAGATCGTTCATTGCTTTGTCTAAAGTTGGAGTCTAGTCTATAATCTGGGTAATCCGTTCATTGCCTGTCCTTGTTCAACTTTCAGTTGGTAGCCCCTAATTCAACTTTTATCCACTGACCCCCACTCAGTCTAAATACCAACCTAGGCATTATCCCCGGATCCAGCAGTGGTCTTAGGCTCAGCCCACTAAAGTACCTAGTCTAGGAGCTAGCAGTGGTTTGTGGAGGCTTAACGTGGCCTATGGTAAATCCTATATCTTCATTAATAATCTTACTACGGATTGGCGGTGCCGTGAATGACTACGAATCGTTCCACTCTCTTAACCGACGTCCTGCTTAGCTTCACTTCGTGGGGGATCGGTGGGGGGTTAGTCCCTTGTACCTCACCGCTCACCTAAAGCATTGAGTCGCGATACTTGGCTAAGCCCTAGTCCTCTCCGTGAATAACTGCTTGGTTATGGGGGACTAGCTTTACAATGTACTTCCCCATGGGCACGGAACATGCGGAGTAAATCGCGGGGATAGATCTGATTTTTAGGAGTTATGAACACCAAAGAAACCGGGTGGTGATATAAAGGGTGATAGATATTCAACACTGATCTAGCAACACTCCTTGAACAAAGCCCTATCTTTAACTTCCAACCACCAGAAATTTCCGATAGTGTTCTACTTCACTCGCAAGATGGACGACGTAAAGATGGACAACACATCTGAGCGAATCGAGGATGTCAAAGGGGAAAACCAGACTATTGTTGGTGAGCTGGTTATGCCACATAGCCTTGCAGCGTTGAGCGAGGCTGAATATACACGGATTGGCAAAAAGGCAACATTGAAGATGGACATGACCATCATGCCTATCCTCGTCGTCATGTATATTCTCAATTACCTTGACCGTCAAAATATCGCCAGCGCCAAACTTGCAAATATCGAAAAGGACTTGAGTTTAGATACTGTCGAGTATCAAACAGCCGTCAGGTAAGAATTTCCCAATAACTACCTAGCTAGCCTTGTGATGGACGGGCGACGTGGCTAATACGTATACGTCCATTTCAGCATCCTCTTCGTCGGATACATTCTCATGCAGGTCCCGTCTAACCTGATTGTCGGCAAGATAACATGGCCTGGCGTTTATATCTGTGCCGGAATGGCGGCATGGGGAGTGATATCCGCTCTGGTTGCTGTGGTGAACAGTTTTGGTGGCTTGCTTGCGGCTCGAATCTGCCTTGGAATGGTTGAAGCCATCTTCTTCCCCGGAGCGCTCTACTTTCTCTCCTTGTTCTACAACAGGAAGCAATTCGCTTTCCGCACAGCCATTCTCTATTCAGGATCCCAGCTCGGGAATGCTTTCGGGGGATTGTTTGCGATTGGTATTCTAAAACTTGACGGTGCCCACGGTTTGGCTGGATGGCGATGGGTACGTGTTTGAAACTATTTTTGCCTTTTCGTTCCTCTTCTTTACTCTTATGCTAACTTTTGCCAAGCTCTTCCTCATCGAAGGTGTCTTGACTACATTCCTAGCTATCGTTTTCGCTTTTATCCTTCCCAACTCCAACAAGAAGATCCTAGGCCTCTCAACGCTCGAATGCGAATACGTGCAGTGGAACTTCGCCAAGGATCAGGGCCAAGTCGATGATATTCACGAGATCAGCGCATGGTCTGGCCTAAAAATGGCTGTCGTCGACCCCAAGACGTGGCTCCTTATGGGTATTCTCTACTCGACGTACATCGTCGGAGCCGTGGTTCAGTTCTTCGCTTCAGTTGTGCAAGGCCTCGGATACGACCGCACTACAACTTTGGCATTAACGGCGCCTCCGTTTATCCTCTGCGTGTTTTGCATGCTGATCAACGGCTACCATTCCGATCTCAAGCAAGAACGATTTCTTCACATCGTCATTCCTTTGGCCATCACGCTTGTCGCAAACATCATCGCCGTGTCTTCTCTGAATACCGCAGCGAGATATGTAGCCATGATGCTTCTTCCGGGATCATTCTATTCGGCTGCTGTAGTTATTCTTTCATGGATTACGGCTAGTCTCTCGCAGCCTTCGGTGAAGCGTGCGGCCGCCATTGCATTAATCAACTCGTTCTGTAACACACCAAACATTTGGTGCTCTTACCTATACTACAGCGCGCCACGGTACGTTACCGCATTCATCGTGAACGTCGCTGCTACGGGTGCTGCTATTGCGTTTGCGGTAGCATCTCTGATCTACCTTAAGCGGCAGAACCGCAAGCTCGAACGCGGTGAGAATACCGGCAAAAATGGCCCAACTCCCGACCAGATTGCTGCAGGATTCAGATACACGCTATAATGGGATGGTTATTGAAGGATGGACGGAATTTCGGAATTTTGGCGCTTTTGTATTTGCTGGAGGGAAGTTTAGGTCAGGATCAAGCAAGCATGTATTCAATTGGTTGTGTAGGAGGTAAACAGCGATATATTGGTCATGGTCAGGTGTATTTGGAGCTTGTTAGAATCAAATCAGTTCGGGCTTATTATGAGTCCATTCACAAACATGTTTCGCATTGAAAAGAATGGCTAGACGGGAGTCGTCAATCGTACATCGAACTTTTACCGCGCAACCAGTTTTTCCAGCCCCTTTTCCGCTAAACCAAATATCAAGATTGTGATAACCGCCTAGGTACCTGGTTAGGTTACGCCGAACCCTCCCTGAGTCCCCATTCGCGAGCCGCTTGCGCTATCTTTAAGGCAGCTTCCTCGATTCGCTTTGCTCTTAGCGACACATCGTCGCCTTTTGCCAAACCACCGCATGATTTTTGCTTCATCTGCTGAATGAGTTTCAATACAACTACGTAGTCGTCTTTCGTTGACCCTGTTGTTTTGGTAGCAGATTAATTGGACTTATTGTTGTTGCCACCATTAGAATAATTTGGAGGCGGGTCTTGGACCTGGCATCGACTTCCCACGCCGTCAAAGCGACAGTTGCTACAGGTATTTCCTCCGCTTCCGGGCTCGATCACGCATTCGGGCGATACTCCTTTCCCCTCCTTACACCGGTTACACCGGCTTTCCGTGTTAAGAACCATTCCTCTCTCGTATATCATGATAGCTTCGATAATTCGTGCTTGGCGGAGGTTCGGCTTTTCCGCGGCGCTTCGGCGTTTCCACGCTCTGCGAATCGGCATGTATCCAAGCCTTCGTATAGTAGGAGTCTTCGGGAAACCGAGGGGCGGAAGAAATACGGTGTCGTAGACGTAGTCCCAGACATCGGGTGCCTTTCTTGATTTTTTCAATTCAGATCGCATGATATCAGCCGCCTCCCAGTACCGAGCTCTCATTTCGTATCCTTCTGGGCTTTCTGATGGATTTTTAGGTGGCTTTCTTACCCATCTTATCTTTAACGGGAATTGTTTTCCGGGGGAATCATCGCTATCGATTGTAAAGTCACTGAGGTCCGAAAAGTGTCTCTCTGGGAATGAATCCCCCGATTCGATATGTTGAAATTTCAAGTAGGTTGGTGATCGTTCACGCGTCATCGGAAATGTTTTGTGGTGGCGAAGGCGTAATAATCGAGCCTGAATGCTATACCATGCGTACAGCTACAGATCCAAGTGAAGCTATGGATGATACAGATTCTTCGAGGAAAGCCCGTACCACCTCAACTTGTGGTCTTCCGAATTCCTTCTTTCGTGGGGCAGAACACGTACTAGGACTCAGTTGGCTCAGGCCAATGCCACCCCTGAAAGTCAGCAGATCAAAGTAATAATCCGGGTCACGTTTTCAGTTTTGCATATCCTAGACAGTTCACATGCAGGTCTAGACTTGAGAATCTGGGGCTCCTCTATATTACGATCCCCCGGAGTTAGATGGGGTAATGGGGCTCGTTCTCACGGGAATTGAACCAGGCCCCATTTTAGACGCTTACCCTTTTCCCATCTAAATGGATAGTAGTAAAAGGTTGAGGGGGAGCGTGGAATACTCTAATCTACCCATCAAGGATCTCTACAAGTTTGCTACTATTTGTTACCTTAACGCGTTTGATTATGAAGCAGGTAGGTCTTATAACTATCCGGATACTTGATGACCATGATAGAAGCCACGTTATTGTGTAGTGGCTACCTCGGGATGCAGTTTCCTATCCATATTACTGCGCTGTGAACTTTCATATCTCAAACGGCACTGTGGAACTTCAAACATGACCTTACCCCCCACACCCCCTTTCCTTGTTCTCTTTTTCTTTCATTTCCCCTCTTCTCTGGCACCCACATCATCATAGCTTACGCCGCTTTCAAGAAATCATGTGTTCTTCGCCCCCCAACTTGCCCACTCTGCCAGGTTGGGGGAACAGAACGATCTACGTCAGGTAATTCTTCTAGCGCGCCAACGCCACCAATACTACGCCCTTGTTTCATGCGTAGCAGTGAAGTAATGGACAGAACGGAAGTGGAGCTCTTCCGATGGTGAGACTAAGTTAGGCAGGTTCCTGAGCCGGTGCCTAGGCTAACATGGATTTCGTCCGCTAGTCCTTGCTCCGTGGGGGTTTTGGTGGGTCACGAGAGTTCTCCCGGTTCCCCATCTACCCCAGATGATGACAGGAATTGTACCGAAGAAGGTAGGTGAATCGACATCGGACTGACAATAACTGTCGTGAAAAATATTGACAGTATTTCTGAGCTCCCATGGCCGTTCTAACCCGGTAAACTCCCTGACTGAGCATTTTCTTAGAATTATCCTTAGAACATGTTCGAAATCTCCCCATAAGCTTCGTTCTATCATCTTCGTATTATCAAACTAGGCATAGAACTCCAAAATGTCTCCCTCAGCGCATAACACCCAGGGGGATAACTCCTCTTATTCTGTACCTTCTTCCGATTTGTCTCCCGGTTTCTACGTCCCAACTGTTGCGTTTTTTACCCCCGAAGATTCAATAGACGAGAAAACCACCATTGAACACGCCGTTCGGCTGGCGAAAGCTGGTGTGTCCGGTATCGTTACACACGGTTCCAATGGCGAGGCTGTTCATCTAGACCACCAAGAACGATCGCTCATCACGAGATTAACACGCAAAGCGCTCGACTCCGCCGGATACACCAACCTACCCGTCATTGTTGGATGCGGCGCCCAAAGCACGCGAGAGACTATTCAACTCTGCAAAGAAGCGGCCGAGGCTGGTGGATCACATGTTCTCGTCCTTCCGCCAGCTTATTACGGCGGCCTGCTTACGACGGAACTGATCAAGGAGCACTTCCGAGCTGTTGCCGACGCCTCTCTGATTCCTGTTCTGATCTACAACTTCCCAGCCGCGTGTAGTGGACTTGATCTCAACTCGGATGTTATCCTGGACCTAGCTCGGCACCCCAACATCGGCGGCGTCAAGCTCACATGCGGAAATACTGGTAAACTGGCGCGTGTAGTTGCTGGAACTTTGAACACTGGTTTCCGAACGTTTGGGGGTAGCGCCGACTTTACCGTGCAAACGCTATCTGTTGGCGGACATGGGATTATCGGAGGGCTAGCCAACATTGCTCCTAAGGCTTGCTTCGAAGTGATGAAGTTGTGGCAAGCAGGTCAGCACGAAAAAGCGAGACAGCTCCAGCGAGTTGTCGCAAAGGGGGATTGGACCGCCATTCAGGGCGGGTTCGTATCGGTCAAGGTTGGTTTGCAGAAGTATCTCGGATACGGAGGGGAGCCAAGAAAGCCATGTCACTTGCCGGAAGGTCTGAAACTGACGGAACAAGAAGATGGGTTTGCTGAGTTGTTTGACGCCGAGAAGGCTTTATAAGATCTTTTACACGTTCCAAGAGTTCCTTGTATGTGAGAGATGTTGCTATCTACTAAGAATATACACATAAATCAACCACAGTCACGATGATCAAGGAGACTCTTAACATAGAAATATTGAACACTTGAAGAACCTCTAAACTCTACGATTCCGTTTCTAGGTATCTACCTAATACTTGGTGCCTATTTCAACCTATATTCATTCAACAAGTCCCTCGAGAAACTTCAAAAGCCCGTAAGCACCCGGGTCAGGGCAGTTCTTCCATTCATCTCCACCAACATAAACGGAACGTCCCAGACCTGGCACCATGCCTTTTGTAGTTTCGCACCCCCTATTCGCGGCATTGACTGCCTTTTCCAAGTTCCCGGTCGCATTTAAAACATCCACGAACGGCTGCAAGGTGTCAATAACGGTTCGATCACCCGGTTTCGCCGGCGTGTATCTAGATAAGGTTCTCAATGCGTCATCTAGTGCTGCTCCCCATACGTTTGGTGTAGCTTCCTGCACTTGATCCTTGCTCTGAACCTGAAGAGCGTGCGCGATTGCATTCGTAAAGATGGCATCTGATACAGGTTAGTCCGCTGCTTTTCGGTTAATTCACTTACCGCCAAGTATTAATAAATTGTCAAGCACCAAGCTAGGCGTTATGGATTGATGATGAAAGGAGGGCCTAGATACGTACTGAATCTTCGTTAGTCTAACGTGGAAAGCTAAAGTAATAAAAAGGGGAAAAGACAAACCATAAAGCCCCTGAAGTTCCATCCATGCTTTTCTCAATAACGTGAGCGATGCCTGTCATCAGCGCCACAGCGTCGCTAGTCAACGATGACTGAATATGCGATAGAACGGCTTCGGCGCCATTCTTCAGGCACAAACCGCAATCACCATCACCGACAAGAGTATCGTACTTCGTCACTTCAGGTTCCGCTTCGATCATGCTTTGGAGCGCCTTTACAAGAACAGCTTTCGTCCGCGCCGGGTCAACTGCGGAGCGAATTTAGCGACACAATATTTCCTTGGTATCTCTTCCGACGCACCTTGTATGCCGCCGCCTTCCTGTTCCTGTGCGGAAAGTTGAACATCCTCCTCATCCAGTAAGTCTCTTCCGCCCTTTCGTGTCCAACTATCTCTTGGCGCTGGCGGAAGCCACCCACTTGCCCCGGCTGAAGCGTCGAGTAACTCAACATGTCTATCGCCGACTACCTTCAAAAGTGTAGCGCTAAAGGCCATTCCGTTCAGGCTAGACATGTACGTTCCACATAAAACGCGAACTGGTGAAATGTTATAGGTTTCCAACAGTTGCTTGGATATCTCCGTGGTCACGGCACCCAACTCGAGATTGCTTAGCCCGCCTAGATTGTTAACCATTAGAACCACGGAGTTTCCTCCTTGTATCTCAATGAAACCTCTGTCGCTATCAGAAGTATCAAGAATTTGCTTCAGTAAAGTCCGGACAAGTCCTGTAAGGTCAGTTTTCACTCGGCCGAATCCTTCCTCATTATGGATTCCCATGCCGATTTCAATCTCGTCATTTGCGTTCAGCTCATCCGTAGAAACTGCTCTTCCCGGAACATGAACGTGAGCAAGGGATGCTCCCACCGTTGCGACGTTTGATGCGACGGCAGACGCAACTTCGTACACATCCGAGAGCGAAGCACTATACACATACAAGTTAATTCAACTTATCTCCATCAATAACATGATGTGCGATGTCAATTCAATACGTACCCCGATGCAGCCAGTGCGCCCGCAATCTTCTGTACCAAAACAGTACCCGCTAGACCTCTTCGCCCGATTCTACCACTCCTCGACCTGCCAACACCCACATCATCGCCAACCACCAAGAGCTCAACTTTTAAACCGCGCGCCCTGGCCTTTTCGAGAGCCATACCAAAGTGGAGCTTATCACCGGTATAATTCATGATGATGACCAAAATTCCGCGGTCGGGATTTGCAGATCCAAGTTGTACGAGACAACGGTATACCTGATCGGCGCTGGGGGACGCGAATATAGAACCGGCAACTGCAGCGGAGAGGAACCTAGATCCTACGAAGCCCGCAAATGCCGGTTCGTGTCCAGAACCTCCCCCAGATACTATGGCTACATTGGAAGACGTTAAAGCATCTTCGTGGTACACGATCTTATTTGCCTTGTCAACGATTATGCTGGGGTTGACCACAGAAAGGGACGTTAGGCAGCCTTGCAGCAAAGCCGATATGTCGTTACTTAGATGTTTAGCTATGGATGTAAGTATCGTATCACGAGGTTTGGTTCATTGAAGCTTACAAGACATTGTGTTTTTGGTGTTCACTCTTCTAGCTTAGGAGTTTGGTTAGGTGGATAGAACCATGATTTAATCATAAACGTCTTGATTTTATTGACCAGTTCTAGTTTTAAACATACACAAAGGACTCGACCGGCGAGTGCATCCACAGGCACCCAAATCCAACCCTCGATTCACGATACCATATCGCTGCCACCATCTAGACTGCTGGTATGGATTGTGGGTTTTAGAAGAATTAACCCCACAGCAAAACGATGCTAAGACTTGCTGGGCTTATTGTGCTCGCGTGCTTTGACCCCCAACACTCCCACAGAAGAGGCGCAGACGTCTCTTACCTATTACAGTAGGAGCAGGGGTAAAGCAGCTAATCAGAGGACCCGCTGACGAGCGAACTCTGCGGGGCGGAGGGATCGTCCCCGTACAATGAAAAGGAGCGTAAAGACGGATCCTAAAAACATTCCCCAGAATCCGGAAACTTGAAAACTGCCAATTCCATGTGGAGATATAAGACGGCCTTGTCCCTGCTAGTCTTTCAACCTCGGAAACTGACCACTCCGCTGGGGCTACATGGGATCATGACCCCCAAGTTGACCCCCGTGTAAACCCCGAAGTGAATTACGGGGCAACTAGCGCTGGTTGTAGACAGAGCGTAGTGTCCCTTCGCGATGCGGGGAACGAAGCGCACAGAGCATGGCTCGCGGTGAACCCGACCCGGATTCGGCTCCTTAAAAATGACTGAAAGGAGAAGCATCGGTCATCAGTGGCTTCTGGTATCGAAGCATACGGCACGGCCCTCTGTAATTTAGACCACGTACAGACGAGCATCATGGCATCCTACCTCGAAAAATTGTTTTCTTTAAACGGTTCTCTAGCTGTCATCACCGGTGGCACGCGAGGCATTGGTCAAGCTATGGCTCTTGCGCTCGCCGGTGCGGGAGCAGATATTGTTCTAATCCAGCGAGATGAGAAGAACCTGGAGACGAAGCAGAAGGTCGAGGCTCTTGGTCGGAAGGCGTTCGTCTACACGGCCGACATGTTGTCGCAAGAAGCTATAGAAGGGCTGGCGAAGAAAATCCTGGGCGACGGCCACGATGTTGATATTCTCATTACATGTGCTGGGATCCAGAGAAGGCATCCGGCTCATCAGTTTCCGATGGGTGACTGGGACGATGTAAATTTCTCTTTCTGCTTTCATGTCTTCTTATTCCCAGCTAACGCCCAAATTCAGGTCCTCCAGGTAAATCTGAAGACTGTTTGGACATTGTGCAGAGATTTTGGTGCATATTTCTTAACACGCACGCCGGATTCAACGGGACGCCGCGGAGCTATCATAAACGTGGCTTCACTGGCTTCGTTCCAAGGTTGTCTGAACGTACCTGCTTACGCGGCGGCAAAAGGAGGGATCGCACAATTAACCAAAGCTCTATCCAATCAGTGGTCAAGCGACGGAATCAACGTCAACGCCATTGCGCCGGGATACATTGCTACTGACATGAACGAAGCGTTGATTCAAGATGAAAAGCGAGCGGCTAGCATTCTTGATCGCATTCCTACTGGTAGGTGGGGCACACCTGAGGATTTTGAGGGCGCGACTATTTTTCTAGCTGGTAGAGTTTGTAGATATGTGAGCGGAGAGATCTTGACGGTCGATGGTGGGTGGATGGGAAGATGAGCTGTTTCGTGTACACATCTAGAGTCCCTCTTAGGGCCCGATTAAACAACGCATTGCAAGTTCAGCATCTCTTCAAATGTAACGTGTAACTATGAACTATCATCGTTTCCTACGAGCTACACTCCAGCCTCTAGGCCAACGAACCGGCGTGGAGAGTACTACTCTCGCTAGCTTAAACATAGTGTGCTCCCCATCGAAACCCCTCTCGAAGAAATTTGCGTTTCCATACCCCCCACGCTGCGTTCCCCCAAGAAAGGGGCTCGGGGGTAGCGATGGGGAAGACGGGGAATGAAGATGGGGGCTCGCTCGAGACTAGTCGAAAAGCTCGGTGCACGTCTAATTCCATATCGACCATTACGTCAGGCGTAAGCATAGCAGCAGACTGAACGAGCATCGAGGAGGACTCGGGGGATTGGATGTAGTAGGAATTATATTTATCTTTGAAATACTTCATATTCGAACTGTTAGATGCGTCTGTAATCGATCTAACATATAACTATACCACTCCTTGGCTTGAACACACGATCATACTCCTTACGTACCACCTATCACCATGTCTGACATTAATATACAAGCTTCGGTCCTCCATGGGGTAAGAGATCTGAGAACGGTAAGCGAGCTTTACACAATTGTGAACCACCGAATGTCAGTTAACTCATCTCGTTTTCTAAGGAAACGCGTTCTATTTCTGCTCCCGGGCCCGATGAACTTCAGATATCCGTAAAAAGCACGGGTATATGTGGTTCAGATCAGCATTACTTCAACCACTTCCGAAATGGAGATATCTTGGTCCGAGAACCACTTGCTCTCGGCCATGAGTCTTCGGGGGTAGTGGAAGCGGTAGGCTCCAATGTAACTGGCAGCTTCAAGCTTGGCGATCGCGTCGCTATCGAGGTTGGCGTGGCCTGCGATAAATGCAGCTTGTGTCAAGCCGGTCGGTACAACATTTGCCGAGAGATGCAGTTCCGGAGTTCCGCCAAATCCTTCCCTCATTTCCAGGGAACGTTGCAGAGCCGAATCAACCACCCGGCGAAGTTGTGCTATAAGCTTCCCAATAGTGTCAGCCTAGACGAAGGAGCACTGTTGGAACCGCTTAGCGTGGCAATTCACGCCGTGCGCCGCGCAAGAACTAAGCCTGGGCTGAACGTTCTTGTTTTAGGAGCCGGCGCAGTAGGTTTACTTACCGCAGCGATGTTACGCGTAGAAAAGGCCGCGAAAATCACAATTGCTGATATCGAGGGTCGCAGAGTAAATTTTGCGACGCAGAATGGCTTTGCAGATGTGGGTATAGTTGTACCCAGAACGCGTCCGAAGACGGACGCGATCGAGGATCGCTTGGCGATAGCTCAGGAGACAGCCAAGGTTTTGACGCAGAGCAACAGTGACGGCGACTCTTCAGATACTCTTTTCGACGTCGTATTCGAGTGCACGGGTGTGGAAGTTTGCGTGCAAGCTTCAATCTACGCAACCAAACCAGGTGGTGCCGTTATGCTCATCGGCATGGGAACACCTATACAAACTCTCCCAGTGTCAGCAGCTGCCCTGCGAGAAGTGGATCTTGTCGGCGTGTTTCGGTATGCGAGGACGTATGAGTATGGTCTTGAACTTCTGGCAGATAGGGAAAAGAGCGGACTCCCGGACATTTCGAAGATCGCGACGCATAGATTTACGGGCTTTGGCAGTGTCGTGGATGCGTTTAAGATGGCCGCGACGCCAGTGGATGATCATGGAAATCCTGTTCTTAAAGTAGTCATTGAGTTTTAGGCAGTCTTGGGGGATCGCTTCAACACGTCGGCACATTAGGCACAATTCAGATAGACACATCAATTCGGCTTGGGGTTTGCTATCTAAGACGATGAGTACTTGTATATACCTAACCATTCCCGACTGCCGTGGAGATATGTTTCGCTTTATAACTCCTATCACCAAACTTCAATGCCATAAGTGCAAAGCTCAAACTCCCAACAGGCCAACTCAGGAGTCCTTCACATGATAATTCGTAAACTACGGTAACAACTCTATGTTCATTGATTACAGATGTAGATCATGTTCCATTACACCTGAGATACACTATGGAACTACCATTCTCTAATACTTCCATCCGGCCCATGGAACACTTTGCACTGCCACGGTTTTGTGTTTTTCGAGATTTTTCTAACCATCTCTTCATCAATCTCGATACCGAGGCCGTACGCGGTGGGCGCCTTCACGTAGCCCCCTTTACCGATATCGAAAACCGAGGGGTCTTTCATGTAGGTCAACAGGTCAATGTCATCGCCGGCTTCGGTGTTATAGTGCATTCCTAAGCTCATTTCCAGGATGGCAAAGTTGGGTGAGGTCAACGCGATGTGCATACTGGCGGCAAATGCTACCGGCCCGAGCGGACAATGCGGCGCAATCGCAACGTCGTAGGCTTCCGCCATGGTCGCTATCCGTTTCGTCTCACTGATGCCCCCGGCGTGGGCGATATCCGGCTGCAGGATATCAACGCTTGCATCCTCAAGGAAGCGTTTGATATCCCAGCGTGTGTACAAGCGCTCGCCGAGTGCGATAGGTATGGTCGTCAAACCCGCCAACTGCTTGATGGCCTCCGGGTGTTCGTTTAGCAGTGGCTCCTCGATGAAGAGGGGCCTATGTGGTTCTAAAGCGCTTGCCAACTGCTTTGCCATGGCCTTGTGTAGACGACCATGGAAATCTAGGCCGGCATCTAGTCCGAGAGACTTGACGATCTTTAGTCTTTCAACGGTAGCGTCAAGAGCAGAAGGTGAATCAACCCAGTTCAGGTCTTCTGTGGCGTTCATTTTGACGCATTTTAGGCCTTGCGCCAGACGCACGTTGCTATCGTAATGTTAGAAAGTTGGTGCAAAGGTTCCGCCTAGAAGTAATTGAGCACTTACGCGGCGCTTTCGACGTCTGATGGTCGATCTCCTCCAATCCAGCAATACACTTGTACTTCATTTCGTACCTTTCCACCTAGCAACTCATACACAGGCACTTTTAAGTTCTTTCCTTTCAGATCCCAAAGTGCAATATCTACACCAGAGAGTGCGCTCACTGTAAGATTGTTAGTAAGGGGCGAAAGGGGAGAAAAGGGCTAGTAGCTCAAGATATCACATACTGAATACAGGACCGCCACGATAAAACCCATGCCTCCAAAATGTTTGCCAAATATTCTCAATCTCGCTGTCGACCCACGTTAGCTCAGTCGAGAGTTTGGGTAGTAAGAGGGTAGGGTTTTACTTGGCTTCACGTCCCACCAATCGCGGAATCATCTCTTCTAGACATCCTTCGACGGCCAAATCATGTCCCTCCAATGTGGCCTCTCCCCAGCCAAACTCGCCATTTTCATCGGTGATCTTGACCATCAGCCATCGCGGTTTTACCCGGAAGTACTCAACTGTCTTGATGGCGGGCATTGTGGTGTCTAACAGCGGGTTGATAATTGAAAGGGCCTTTAGCAGCAAAGTGAGGAGGGAATTCGCATCGTGTAACCAATACACTGCAGCAAGAAGCATGAAGCACACTTTCACTATTTAAGTCCCCTCTCCGGCTTGGAGCCATCGTGGACAGCTGTAACTAAGTGGTTCGCTCCACGTTTACTCCTCATTCCTCATCCTTTGTTTCTCCACTGCACCCCCGCGACCCCCGTTGACCCCCACCCAATACTAAGATGTCCGCTTCCACCATGGGCCCGACTAGGCCGATGCGAAACGGAGCGGATGAGGCGGATTCAATCGGGGTAAAGCACGCCGTGGGAAGCGATTAGTAACTGGACTGGACACTAATAACAATATGACCAGTGATTGTAGAATAGCACTACAGAGCTCAACATATTAGAGTATGCGAAAGCAGTGCGAAAAGGGCGTACCCGACATCATCATTCAGAAAGGTACGGGTTTTGGGGGCGATGCATTGGAGTCGGTTTTATGGTGAACGCCACCCGTGTAGGCCGATTCTTACCAGGTATCTCTTAGGTACCATATAGGCGCCCAGATGCTTCTATAGGTAGTCAATCGTCCAGGGCTTTTTACAAGGCCCCAGCACCTCGCGTGTAGCCATTGATAGAGTCATACAGGTACCCAGGTTAACCCTCGAAGCCTTGACCCCTTGGCTAGCTACTTTCTTCAGGTAGAACCGGACGGACTGGAGTTGGGAAACATGACGAGCAAGGCTGGCTACGCGGGGTCGACGCTTCGTTTCGGAAGATGTTCTGATTCAATACTGTAGCTTGGAATAGCGCATCGGATCAGATAATTCATTTATAATTCAATGTAACGAGTCGGCGAAATCTCTGGGTCACGTAAGCCACCGTCGCTCCGCCGGTCGCGTGCTTTCAACATAGCGGCCTTCACGGCAATATAAGGCGGAATCTGTAACAACTCACGTTAGAGATTTTATCGATAGCATGTTTTGTACTGTTGCGAAATCCGAAACTTGATTACAGATTCTTTTCATTGAGGCAGTAATAGTCCAAGCCCCGATCAGGTACGCGCCATAGTTGTGTATTAAAAACCTTGCATTCGTGAGTGAGAAATCTGTGGTCTAGAGCACCCCTCCAGCTCTCTTGGCCCTTGTAGGCACTAATTTTGGCATTCATTCCGGGGTGCACCGCACCTTTCCATATCAGGCTAGGATATAGGCCCTACTATGGTTGGCCATCTGGACCAAAGGGTCAAAATCAAAAGATCAAAAACGCTAATCCTAAATCGGAAGCTTTTTGATTAAAAAAACAGTGTATAAGCTGAAAAACACTTAGATCACCCTCTAAGATGCGCTATAAATACAGGGTGTTATAGGGGGCCCAGCGCTAGTAGCC
Organism: Hypoxylon perforatum; assembly: GCA_028571165.1. Lineage (NCBI taxonomy): Eukaryota > Fungi > Ascomycota > Sordariomycetes > Xylariales > Hypoxylaceae > Hypoxylon > Hypoxylon perforatum. The sequence continues at coordinate 2,458,946 of JAOXNQ010000006.1, forward strand.
GCTGTAATTATAACACGCTATCTGGCATATGCTGAGCATATACTGAGCATATGTTTAGCATATATCTAGCACTTATAGCGAAAGCATGACCTGGCTTCTTCTAGGGTATTTAAGGACCTTTCAGAAAGGGAGTATGTCGTCTAGGGGGTATTACAGGTAGGTAATTGGTCACTAGGTAATTGTGTTATAAAAGCTGGATATATGCTGAACATATGCTCAGCATATGCCAGATAACGTGCTATAATTACAGCGGCTACTAGCGCTAATCCCCCTGTATTTATAGCGCATCTCAGCATACCGTACTAATAAAGCCAAGATACTGTCAAAAATACTGTGCGCTAAGCCTATTTCAGCAATACATAAATCAAATTTTTGATTTTGACCCTTTGGTCCACATGGTCAACCACACCTACCCACCAACTCGGATTCGCGTTCCCATGCCATCAGAATTTATCATCTGCACGCTGCTTTGAAGCTATTGGAATGTCGATCGTCTAGTTTCGTTTTTCAATTGCATCTCGAAGAAAGGAGAAATAATCCTCATTGGCCCACCGAGAGAAATCTCATGGGTACTTAGCGGCCTGCCACTGGGGATAGAAAAGCATGGAAGCTCTTCATTCCATTTTGTCACCTCGCGAGAAGCTCCCCTCGCCCCTTACCGCGAAAGTAAGTTATAATCAGTTTCCGAAACCCCTTTGCATCGATTCTTGGTTCGGGCATGGGCTAATAGCCAACCTACGCAGACACCTAACTCTTGGAGAAATCCCAAGAGCCGTAACCGAGCCGAGCCTCAACGAAATTCTTCCACGCGATGACAGTCTTCCGCCCCGTTATCACCTCCGCCACGCTGCTTCGGCTCGTTTCGCCAGTAATAATCGCCCCGGACGTTCCACGTGAAGCAGACTCGCGAAAACACGTTGCTAAAGAAGGATTACGATTGTGCTTCCCCTTTTCCATAGCTCGACGGTCCGTGGTCCAGCGCCATCAACACGGGTTACTACGATACAGCTGAACCCAAGGCACAGTAGAGCGGGGAGTAAAATGCAGCATTTGGGCGAAGAGGTCGAGCGTGACCGACTCTGAAGAAAGGGCTGCGGAGGTAGTTAGGCGTCTTGCTTTGCGCGCCCCCGACGGAATTTCGCCGGCAAGCTCACCATCCATCCATCACCCGGACGATACCATAAGTCCGACATAATCCAACGCCATCGTCCTCCAGATCCATCGTAAATTACCCCACATCGTCGTACTTTCGGAAAGGTCGCGCATCTATAATTTCTTGTGAGTCTTGGTCAAGTGTCAAGTTGGACCCGAGCGCAGGTTGGATTGAGTGATCACCGCTATCATGCGTGGAGTGGAAACCACGTCTATAATGGACGAGCCACAAAAGCGAAGTCTACAGCTCATTGCCATTTGACGAAAGTGTAGGGAGCATTAAAGGTCGCAAAAGGATAAAAAGTAATAGCTTCACTCCGTTTCGATCGGGGGTCCTCCGGGTTATGAGCCCGGCGCGCTTCCACTGCGCCATGAAGCTCATAGGGATGTTGAAGGGTATGATACTAGTAACGTTACGTATGTGTGAATATATGTCTAGCTACAAGCTAATCCCACATACAACATACCTAGGTATGTACCTGCAACTCTGCCTTCTTAGTGTTGTAGCAATTCGCTAAAAGCCAGAGTGGGAGTCGGTGTTGGTAAGCTAATATGTGATCAACCTCTCAATATGCAGATATTACATCATTCCCCATCTCCGTTTGAACTTCATGCATTTGCGTACTCCTTTCCACGTAGAAGCTATGGCTCTCATTGCGGCAGGTTTTACGTTTACTTCCTGTTGGGTCATTAGATACTTAATTAGCACCCGCCCGGTATGCCGTAATCGTAAAGACCAACTCCTGGAAAATTCTCCAGGCGTTACTTTGAGGCTAACAGCTCTGAGGCAGCCGTTGGCCCATTTAACTCCCCTTTTGAAAATTACCTTGATACATTATCTTGATTTGCAATTCCACGATGTAACTACCATCTTCTACTTGTAGACCGCGTTAGATCCATCGCGCGATGAGGCAAGCCAACAGATTCAGACATCAACGCCAGCCACCGCTGCGTCTCCTTTCCCTCTGGACATATCTTTGATGCTTTGAGAGATCACCATGTGTGTTGGGGTTTTGGTACTATCGCGTGCTCAGGAAGCCCAATAAGTGATTGGAAAGGCGTGATTAATCGTACGGCTGGCTACGACGTGGAAACAGCTTCGAGCTAGCACCATTCGTGATCATATTCGACTTGCTCAATGCCGATGTCCATTCTAATTCAATTGAGGTGGAAGGATGATGATTGCTTTGCCCGCACATAACAACCGACCACGCAAACGCTAACGGACTGCGTCAGACTTTTCCCATGGGAAAGGGAGAAACCCACGCCTGACTAGTATTTATCTGGACTAACCCAATCTAACCAGCAGGCTGCAGTATGGTATAGCCGTTTCGGCCGTCAACAAGTTGATGCGACGCAGTCTTATCGCCGAACCACGACTGCGTGATCGAATAATATTCTCCTTTGAGCAACCTTGCGCCTACATTCCCATCTAAAGAAAAGAAGAATTACTTGTAATCAAACCCTGGTTCCTCGATACTCGCCGCGTTGAACGAATTTCCATTTGTCCTTCATCATCTTCAGTGGCTTTCAAGAAAACCTCTCGTCACCATGCTTATCCGATTATACGCCCAAATTACGCTGAAAATTATGCTGCACCGTCAATAAGCAGCCGCTTGCCTCGATAAGCTACCACGCAAGATGTCAAAGTTTGGTTGAGAGTACGAAATGAGAAGGTACAGCGATCTAGCCATGTCTGGTAAATATTGCTGCCCTTTTGCTGTTCCGATCTCCTGCGATTTTACGGAATGAGATCTACGTAAACCTGAAAGCTAGATTACTCTAGATACTATTGTTCATGGTCTATCAAACTGGTTCGAGAACCATAGTTCCTTCTCTAGCTATGCGGACTTCGAAGACGCCAAGACCCAGCTACGGGCTGTTGGTGAGACAGGCATAGGGACTAAGAATCAAAACGGGACATATTAACTAACGGTTGGTTCGAGGCTCAGGCTTTGCTCAAACAACCCTGGAGCTATAAGAAGAATATAAACACCGCTAATATTGACCAAAGGTGCAGGCAAGATACTCGCATGGTCTTTTGGGGGGGTAGGGGCAAACCTGCCAACAAAAAGATAACATTCTTAGCAAGAGTTCTATCATCACGACCCAGTGCTTCTGAGGGAGCCCCGACGCCCATAATTTCACGTAACTGGCAGTACTCTACTTTCATTTCATCCTTTGAGGCCTTTGAGGTGCAACCTACGGTTGAACAGACGCGCATTTTTCAAAGCTTCGCGCACAGCAAAGGTTCCATCCACACGAGCGCGGTAAATTCTGACAAGAAATGTTATTTAAGGACCGAATCAAACTCTCATCGTTTCCCGTCCCCGTAGATTAGACAAGTTTCAAATGTAGCACCAGAGGGTGTATCAAAATTGTTATATTTATTCATTAGGATTTCTCACCGGGTCATTGAGAAAGGGCATGCGTAGACTAGAATGTTGAATCTGAAATAGCCTGGTGGGAAAACCGATCGTTCCGGATGAAGTGAGTTAGCCGTGTCAATTGAAAATTCATATGCGTGGCAACGTGCGTCGCAATTCATCGACAGGATAAATGATAAGGATACAAAATTTATTTCAGGTGACAGCGTAATTACCCTCTAGAGTAGACAGTACCACTCATAAATGCACATTCGGCGATAAGGATTCTCATTGTCATTTCTTCGAGCACTATATATCGACGTATGTCGTTCATACTATCACGTGATACACCGCCCGTTTATGCTTTGGAGGTAGTTTCTTGCGCTGTGACGTGGCTTTCGTATTGTACATTTGGCTCGTCCTTAAGTGTAAGGAGTACCTAACTTCCCCTCGTCGACACAGGCTGTCACAATTTCGTGGCACTCGGTAGTATCTATTCATCCTTACGTCTGTGATAGGGACGTTAATATTCGATGGATCATAGGGTGAGGTGGATGAGATTTTGGATGCCTGCCTGTACCCGAGGCAGCTAGGTCAGATAATACTTGAGCGCCGCCAATACTAATACTCTAAGTTTTGTAACATACCTAGGCAGCCAAACCTCTGGGGAATAGCAGCTATCTTATATTTGCCCTACCTGATCGGGTTTTCTGGTCACACGCATGCGGACAGTATGGTTCAACATATGAGGGTAACATTGCTTGGGCCAACCGCATAGCAACAATATTTACCCAGTCTCCATCCCCCCACCCTGCAAGGCCCGGACCTCTAAAGATGAGGGATCGATTCATGGTAGCAGCGGCCTCCAGGCATCGAGAACACCTCCCAAAGTGGAAGGAAGGAGAGATGATTGCAAAGGATTTGACTCTAGGATAGTTGACCAAAACACGGAGCCTGACTTGGCGAAGCCGGGGCTGGAGCCGTGGCGATACTGCTAGGTTTTTACTTATCCCGCAATCCCAAATTAGTTGGTAAGCTACTCCTTAAAGGGAAGAGACGGGACTTTCGAGTTTCGAGCAATAGGGCCCGGTGCTGGCAGCCCCTCTTATATAGTGGAGTATTACCGCGTTCGTCAAAAACACGGTATCCATCCGGTGGCCATCTTGGACTAGCTTAACTATGTCGTACGTAAAAACTTGTTACTTGTAATGAAATAGGCAAATTTGGCTTTAGGCAATGACGCCGGCGATGTTTTGAGGGCCACTCCTATTGCTATCGGCGGCAGTAATAGCACCATACTTGCCACGCCATATGAGGCGTAATCGCCATAATCTTTCATTCCTTGAAAGGCCAAGTGCCGACTAGTGAGCATGGCGTACCCCGGATTAGCTCAATACAGCAGTTCGATATGTATCCATGTTAGAGAGGCGAAGATTACCTACCTAATCTATTAGCTATGGCTTTCTCACATTGAAACATCCTTGCCAGCACGTTGCGATGTAACCATCCGCCTTACCGCCGAAAGAAAAGGTCTCTGTTGGCCAAATTGGTTAAGTACGACGACGAGCTGAAAGAAAAAACTTAAATCGAAGTTATTCTTCCGCGGAGAAATGTGCCTGCCAAGAATATGAAGGGGCGGGGCTAGATGGCTCTAGCGGACGTTAAGCTTAAGCTTGTTTTCTTAGATCACGTTTGAGTGGGAGGCTCGCGCTAGGCAGAGCCTTCGAGGCTAAGAACATGCTTAACTGAACTAAGCTCACGCACTGGCTTAGCCTATTGACTTAGCGCAGGGCTGAGGCAGTATCGTGAGTGTCCTCAAAGCTTATGAGCGATAGAAAACACAGGCGGCTCACCCTGAAAATAGGCTCGATAAGCTCATGGCGGGCCTTTTGAAGATATTTCCGGAGCCATACTCGAACACCTTGGAAATAGACTTAAACTGAAGTCCAAACATTCGTCGGAGTTAACTCGGGCTGCTAACAACCTAGTCTCCAATAAGAACGGGACTTTCTTGACCCTGTAAATCCTTCAGACCCTGAGAATCCTCCAGAGCCTGAAGACTTTTCCAACCTTGTAAAGGCCACCAGGGAACATGATCTCATGATCTCGGAGATTTTGGCATTATAGCTTTCTCTGAAAGCTCTAGTACCAACCCGAGTCAAAGTCAGAACAATTCGCGCACCTTGTCAAGGGGCGGATGTCGAAACTGCAACTGCGTAAGACACTTTCTAATCTGATAAGTAAGTTGAGAAAGATAAGGTCTGGGCTACACCCAGTACCTAGGTAGCTAGTGACTTTGTTGACCGGTAGCGAAAGCGAAGGAGTTTGACGATAACTGTCTAAACGCTCCCGGGTTCCCCCGACATATTAGCGGCCCGGGAGAATGAGGAGCTGGTATTGACCCCGGACAAATCTACCTACCCTGAGACGGGATCACGTAATACATAGCCCAAAAGTATCTCGGTTCTTCCCGAGCTCGCCAATGAAGGTGGGATCGTCAAGCAGTTCGTCTTAGTTTAGAGAGAGCCGCAAAGAGCTAGTAGTAATCGCGCCGGTGTAATGAGTACAGATCTAGCCGAATCTTTAACACTACGCGGCCTGCCCCAGTATTTCAAGGTATAACTTCCAAATTTATAGATCTATGAGCTATAAGGATCCAGAGTACCCCTGAGCCCACAGTCCCAGCTCAGTCCCCTCGGTGAAACTAGCGTTACTTTTACTAAAGTAACTCTAAAAGTGACTTGGCTCATTATACCTGCCCTTTTTACAAGTTAAAGTTGGGATAGTTACACGAAATGATACTTCGCGAGATCAAGTACTGTGCTGCTAGTCCAATCTCTTTCGGGGGACTATAGTTTCTCTCATTAAACTACTACTTGCTCTAAATGATTAACCCTGGCTGAAATCCGTAACATCAGGTCATGTGTGTTGAACAAAAGATCTAAAATCAACCACCACGTGTTATACGATATATCTTATGTCAACTAAACGGCTAATCGAGGGAGAACGTGCTAATAGCGTGAAGCTCGTAGATACGTACCGATGAGTCAGACATAGGTACCTCGGTGGATTCCATAAAAAGATAAATCTTCGCGGCGTGATAGGCGTGCCCTGTGTAAGTACAGCACTATTATCGATCCACAAGGATCAATGGGGCGGTTCACGATCTAGAACGGCGCTCCTCCATCATGCTAGGAAGCATCACCCTATTCTCCTGTCCCTACCAAAGGCCCTCATGGGCCTTTATATAAAGTATACACTTTCACTACCGGATGTGTGTAATATGCAACCCAGCTCAGGCCGTCCTTCCAACCCTTGTGCCGCATGATCGTCATCATCATGAGATCTGTTCACTCATTTTTATCCCTTTACGGGACGTTGCTGGCCACCAGCTCCGCGCTCGTCTGTGGCAGTCCACTCATTAATAACGTTCCCTTGCCTACGTCCACAGTCTCAACAGTGGCCGCGCCCGTACCCACTTCCGCTGCTCCTGTAGTGGTTGCGCACAATATATCCCTGGAAAAGCGAGACCTCGTTGACTTGAGAATCTTGCCCCTGGGTGCCTCTATCGTTTGGGGATTGACCTCCCCTGATGGCAATGGGTATGTGTAGCTGAAACATCACTTGGCACAACAGTAAATGTTAATGAGTTACAGCTTCCGTCTGCCCCTGAGGAACCAGTTGCGGTACGACGGCTACAATGTCAATTATGTTGGCACCCTTACGCATGGTGACATGGTAGATAATGTATGGTATTTATTCTAAGAAACAGAGGAAACATGACATACTAATAGACGTTTAGGATGTTGAAGCTACTCCGGGCTATGTTATCACTCAAATCCATACCTCAGCAGAAAACTGCTACGCTTTTAAGCCTAACGTGGTGGTTATTAACGCCGGCACTAATGACTGCGTGAAAGATGTCGACACAGCCAACGCCCACACGCGTCTAGAATCTATGATTAACGATCTATGGACCAATGTCGGAGACGATACGGTTATCATCATGTCGACAATCTTAATCAATGGCGTTGCATCGGTCAATACCTGCAGTGCTACTATTAATGATAATTATAGATCGCTGGTCTCATCTCTACAAGCTGAAGGGAAGCCAATCTACCTAGTAGACTTTGACGGTTGGATGACCATCGACTATATTGGCAGCGATGGTACTCACCCAACGGAGGACGGTTACAAACGGATGGCCGGCGCTATCTACAAGAGTATCGACCAAGCAAACACAGACGGCGTGATCAAAGCACCTAAGGCCGCAGACCTGAACGCAGCGACGACCAACTGTGAAAAGACAGCCGGCACTGGCGTGAGTGCAGGTGCCGACACACAAATTGGCAGTGGATACGACGATGGCATCTACTACCACAACAGTCAGGCAATGGGTACTCTCCTGACTATCACCAGCAGTTGGGACAGAAATCAATGGGTCTTCGCCCGCCTCTTTCGCCAGGACCGAGACGATTTGCTTGGTTGGATCAGCGAATCGGATGGGTCTGTAACATACGCCCTCTGGAGAAATGACGGCAATGGAGTTATGACCAAGATCAACGATATGACAAATTTCCCCAACCAGTGCGTTCCTCGCGGCCTACGCTTTATCGATTTGAACGGAGACGGTCTGGACGATTTCGTTTGCATCAGCAACCCTGATGGTGCGCTCTATGGAGTCCTCAACAACGGTGACGGAAGCGGCAGCAATGGTCCGACTTGGACATCTATTGGTTTGATCAAGGCTGCCGATTCGAATTTCCCCCAGGCGCAGGTGCGGCTAGGTGATATCGATGGCGACGGCCGTGCTGATTTCATCGGCCTCGACAGCGACGGCACCGCACACGTTTGGAGAAATGCTGGCAGCGGCAATACAATCAACAAGTGGCAATCCCTTGGCGCAAAGTGGTCCGGCGGCGACCGCGGCAACCTCACGGGCGTCCGCTTCGAGGACATCAACGGCGACGGCCGTGACGACTGGATGTGGATGTCTAATGCCGGAACTACCTACACCTACACCAACTCTCGCAGCTGTGCCACAGGCGTAGAGGGCAATGGTCTTAATGTCGCTTGGCGTCAGGGATTCTACACGGGCGCGTCGAGTGGCCCAACTCACTCGGCCGAATTTGATGGCGACGTCAATATCAATCGTATTCATTTTGCCCGTGTCTACGGAGAAGCCGAGGGTTTCTCGCTTCTCGGTAAGCAGGACTACGTCTATATGGAACACTCAAAAAGTGGCGATAAACACATCTTCACAATGAAGGTGTGGAAGAACACAGGTAGTGGGTCCGCTAAGGTCAAGGCTGACGGCAACAAATACGGCAACATGATGGGCACTGGACGTATGGACTACGTATGGGCGTATTCGTTCGGCAAAATGATCATCTTCAGGAACGGCGGTAATGACTACATCACCTCGGGCACCAGCTACTGGACCCAACCGCAGCAAGACCTCTTCAATCCGCAAGCACTTATCGGCAAGGATCTCGACCGTCGAGATCTACACCTAACAGATTTCGATGGCGATGGCAAAGACGATATCGTCTGGGTCGATCCCGATAACAACAATCACGTCTCCGTCTTCCTCAACAAGTACGACGGGACTACCTGGAGCTGGGAATACCAATCTGATCCCGCGCCTGCATTATCGTGCTCTCAGACCAGGGGTATGGGCCTCCACGACATACCAGTACGTTGGGGTGATATCAGCGGCAACAGGCGGGATGATTACGTCTGCATTGAGCCTGATGGTCGTATGTCGGGCTATGTCCACGAGACGGACGGGTCCTGGACTTATAACACCCAGTTCTTTGGCTCAAAGGGCTACGACCGAGCCAACTTTCGGTTTGGCGATGTTAACGGCGACGGCAAGGTCGACATAATATGGACTGAGAAGTTCTCCGGTGACGGTTATGTCTATTATAACGATGGCCCCCTGGCAGTCGCCGGATCAAGCTACCACTGGGAGGTGGATAGCACCAACATGCCAGCGTTTGCTTTCTCAGGAAATTCGTAAGTACTCCCCATCTTCGCGTGCGTTTTTAACATGAAAGAGTTGCTAATTCGAGACATCGTAGCGCTGGAGCTTGTACCTACTACCCAGACCTGAACGGTGACGGCCGGGTTGATCAACAAGCCGTCCTTCAGTCGTTCAATAACATCGCCGTGACCTCGTACAATCTGTGTTCTGATGGTGACCACACTGGAGACGACGAAAGCCCTTATACAGACCCCGACCTGCCCATTCCTTCCGGCCTTACCATCACGACTGGAGAACAAATCAGCGGTTGCCGCCAGGGAGGTGGCGGAGATGCGTACGACGAAATAGTTTGGAATTTCGAGACGATAGCCTGCTCCATGACCGCCACACAGACCGTATCGAATCTTGCATTCCAGACCATTGACTGTATGAACCCGGCAATCACAGATGCGGATCAAGACCAGGAATATCGCTGGAACGCAGTTGACACAGATACCGCCATCGAGATGGTCCTTCTCGACTACTTCTACGAGCAAGACAAAACCTCGCTCAATTTCCCGATGTACGTCAGTAACTACTTTCACGGCCCCGAAGGTATGAACTGCGGAAAGACAGACGCAGATACGGGCTGCGAGGCCATGTCGGAGTGTTCCGATGTAAACCATCCTGCCGGCTACTTCATCCTTAACTCGTTCGTAACGCTACACGGGGTAAGTTTTCCGTCTGTTTTTGGGTTGAATGTAGGCTGACCATGTTGGACAGTTCCTTTGGGACGCATACTTTGCTTGTTTTACTGCAGAATCGCACATGCAGACACAGATCGACGCATTCTCATCTACCTTTACCGAGTTAGATGACCCAACAGCTGTAATCTCGGACATTCTAACCGTGCTTGGGTTGATATTCACATTAGCCATGGCGCCGTTGTATAACGTTTGTAAGTCTCTCGTGCGCTCTGCAAGATATGCTTGAGTTACTAATACAGTTGCTGCAGTCTGGAAAGAAACGATTTCCGCGGAACCGTGGCTATCGGTTGCTAAGGATGCGACCAATGCTATCGTCAGCAACGGTATAACTTTACTCAAGGCTAGTGGCATCTGGTAAGCAATTTCCCTCGACAGGCAAAGTGTCTGTGGAAGACAAAGTGAAAAAGATCTTTCGCCCTGACTTATATCTTAGGGCTGTCGCGGATAACAACAAGGCCCTACTTTCTTATTATATGGGAGAGTTGGTGTCAAGCACGGCAGAAGCCATCTACAATACCAATGAACACATCTTTAACGGCAGCGCGAGCTCCGTCGCGGACCTCTACCGCCTCATGGACAATGGAAAATTGATGCAGTCTACATTTACTTCAGGAGACTTGGACGCACAGAAGGCGATGGAAAACGCCGTTTATTCGGTTCTTATTCCTTACGCCTGGTCGCTAAGCACCGAGAACATGAACCCCGTCGTCATCGATACGGGTTATGACTGTTCCGATACTTTTCCTTCGTATTTCCAAAACTACATGACAAAAGATACAGCACAAGCCACCGCCGTATGCTACAACGATGCCCTGTACTACCTTCTTGACGCTCGTTACTGCCAGGTCGATTGCGAAGAGAAAAATCCCCAAAAGCATGGCTTTTGCGAGTACACCCCGTTCTTCAAACCTTATGGGATCGACGAGTTGGATGGTAACACCTGGGGTGGAGTTAGCAAGGACAACCTCACTATCGCGTAAGTTGAATATTCCTTTGCTATACACTTTCCTCCTTCAATCTTGCGTTTCTGGAACGCGTTCTAACCGGCATATGAACAGGGCCATCAACGGCTATACCAACAATAACAATGCGAATGGCTATTCTCATGCAGATCCTACGGACTCAGCTGCAATGGAAAGAATCTGGACGGATGGCATTAATGCTGCGGGCGTCAACACGATTCCTGTGTGCAGTTTGCCCACTGCTCTCAAGAACTGGATTACGTGTGACTTCACTGCTGATAACTACCCTTGCAATTCTTGAACAGGGATAGAATGAAGTCAACGTTACTTGGCAGCCCTTGTTAGAACCCATAGAAGTTGAACCTACAGGCCGTTCAAGGGCTTTGGAGCAAATCTATACGTCCGCGATCGGACGAATAAGCTCGCCGCAATTAGGGTAGACGGCAGGAAGAGTGGAACAAGTTTCCTCGAGGGATCCTCAGATGGAGCCATGTGGGGGATTTTGTCGAGATTTCTCGACGACTTGTGTGTTTGACAGCACTATTATATGGGATGGGTTGGGATTCTCTGGCCGCTACGGCGACCGTCTTGTAATCTAGTTACTCCGAGCCCGTACTAATGAACTGCAACTACACGATGGTCTTTGACCCCCAATGTGTAAATGATTTGCGAAAACAGGCTATGTGAACGATTAGGTTACGTACCTTGCAGCCCTGACAATCTCGGATTTTGTGGCAGTGTTAGACTTTTCTGTTGTGTTTTGCTAGGAGCTTACAGTACAAGAGAATTCTTGTATCCGGAGCCTCCTTTTTCTTGCCCCAAGCCATAATCTGCACCAAGAACAAGCTGGAACTCACCAACTGAGCCTCACGAACTGCACAATCGGCAGCAGGCTAAGAGTGTCTAAGCTGCTGCCTAAGCTGCCGCCATTGGACTCTGACCTCATTAAAATCCAGGCGTGTCTGCAGGTTGTAACTAAGGCCTACCCGCTATCAAGCGCGTACGTAACAACCCCAGAATCCCCAGATGACGCGAGAACTTGAGTTCAAAGGCGGCGTAAAGCAGATACAACGGGTGTGGCTCAAAGAGGTGAGATCACGATGGAGAGTACTATGAAGCGAACACGTTGTAACAAATACCTGGAATTGTTTCAGATTTGGTATTTGTAAATTGGATCCTCGCCGGGTTGTTGCACGCCGCAACCTGTATCTTAACTAATGGACGTGCTTTGAGACAACGGGTTAAAGAAGAAATCGAAGAGGAGATCATGGATGTTCTACCAATGTCCACAACTAGTGTGGACGCCCAAGTTTCGCAGTATATTCTGTAATTGTCTAAGCGCGATGTTCACTGCTCACTTTGTATCTCTTTGAAAATTCGAAGAGTCTTGGATGATCAAAGCCAAATCTCATCAGGGGAGCTAGCCATCCAGACCTAGGTCTGTCTCCTAAACCCGAAAAATGTTTGGAAGATCCGCTCTCTTTGGCCGGCAGTGAATTCCGATGTGCTGAACACGGTATTTGTTAGTAATCAGTAACTTAGATATCTGGGCGGGCAGCTTAACAGGGAGAGACGAACCAGTTATCATCGGTATACCCCATGAAATTATGCACAGGATCCAATCCTGGCAGATCTGGACAGGTATCGGAGGATGCCGGACATCCATAGACTTCGGTTCTCTGTGCCGGAGTGTCCAATACATAATCGCCTGCCGTGTCAGAGCATCCACCAGCGAAGGTGTGGTTGAGCCCAAACCAGTGACCCGACTCGTGCACGGCGATATGACCAAGGTTCCATTCCTCGAAAGGCTCGGCACTGGCCGGAACACCCGGCATGGTCAGGGCACTAATCTGGCACGAATCCAGAGCGAAGGTAAGACTATCGACGCCGGGATTCACGGTAGGGAACTGGCAGTACCCCGTGGCGCCAGGCGAGAAGGAGGTGAAGAAGTATAGGTTCAGGGCATCGTAACCGCCCTTGCGCGTGCGTCCTAAATACTCCTGACGCTCTTCCTCGTAGTACACCCAGCCAGCGTCTGGACCCTCGTAGACCAAGAATGCGGATCCTGTTTTGTTGTCAACAACGCGCTCGGTCGAGTTAAGCCTAAGCGTGATGTTAAGTTTAAGATAGCTCTCATAGAGCACATCCCACTGCGACGCTACGATCTCGTCGGTAATCAAGTCCGCCTCGGCTTCGGTGCTGGCGATGTGGAAATTGACGTCTACCTCGAAAGTTGAAGGGAGATCGGAGCCAGACTGCCTCAGAGTCAAGGCATTACCGAGAGAGGCTGCAGGCTCTTGAGTGCCATCATCAGAAACCAAGCAGCCCCGTGGGTGAGAGGAAGTCGACGCATACGCGACGGAGGCAGAGGTTGCAAGCCATGTCAATCCGAATAAAAGTTTCATAGTGGCCGTCGGTTTCGCATACCCAATGTCCTGTGAAACGAACCTCACGACATTTCACCAGTGGGCTTGTCGCCGTGTTAAAAATATATAGCTTTTCAACCGTAGCTGCTTGCCTGGTCACCGCTAATTAAAAGTCTCGTATTCACGGCTTGTATACCGCATGGAGATCATTTCTTCCGCTTTGCTCGTATTGGTTTGATGGCCCACCCCAGATTCTGTCTAGGCCGTTACGAGAAATCCTACTCCATTATTTAGCCTTACTATAGTAGGAAAGTAGCATTCTAACCCGGCAGCGCGATGTTACTCCGGAAGACCACTCACGGCATTCGAAATAGGCTTCAGGGAATGCAATGTGACTCGTGCAGAGGTTCAAGCACACTTGAAAATTCTATACGGAAGTTGAGGGTTATCTTGAGATCCGGTTACTGCCGCGTTACGCCCTAAGGCTTGGCGATATCAATGGGAGAGACGTGCCTAAGCTCCGTGCAATTGAGTAAGATGTTGAGGTTTCATTACGCAAGAGGAACGAGAGCTTGCCGCTTCACAACTTATGAGCTGCGATATACCTAATGGCGGCTGATACGTTAAAGTATCCAATGGCCGGCACATCTGCGCATCCACGTTGGGCGTTCGTAGAAATGACAGGGCAACCGAGAGTGGAAAATGCTCCATCATTAAGGATGCTCGTCGAATAAGTTCGACAACGTTCACGTCGAATTCTTGTTGCACTTGATGTGCCTAGGATCATGCAGGTGCTTAAACCCATCCATCAGGGTCTAAATTGGCTAGGGAATGTGCCAGTAATCAATGATGAGCAACATGAAGTTGACCGCGTATAGGTACGCGTCTGCCATTTCAATGTGATTGACGAGGATAAGGACGGGCACGCCACCGTCAAAGAAGGCGAACATGGCATCTTTCCACAACGTTATCCTGGGTCTCTCTGACTACATGCGATGTTATAATCGCCAGTCAAATGTCAGCTGAGCTTCACATCAGTGTTGGACTTACCTAGGCTCGTCCAGGAAAACAGATGGTTAGCAGCTATTGAAACCAAACCACAAGTCTAAAGCATACTCACTCGCAAAATTAACCATGGTGAGGTAGTTTGAAACAGAGACACAATAGTGACGGAGTTGCGCTCTTAGCGATGCTCCATGGGCAAGTGACGCTACCAGACCAGATTGCGATTTGATCAACTCGAAGGGGTATTTAAGGCGGAAGCAACATCATGGAGTGCAGGTGAGCCAATGGTGCTTGAAGTTAATGTCTGGTCGCATCTACGACTGGGAGGTAGAGCATATTTCCTGCAATGGCGTGCGTTCAAGCCAACACAATTGAAGCTAGGTAACACGTTGATACAATGAATATCACGGAAACCAACAAATACTGGGCTTCGTACGGCGGCACGGAATCGATATTGCTTCGAGCGGCTGGGGCGAACGAATAAGAACTCACTTAGGCTAGCATAACGCTAAAACGACTGATAGATGAAAAGCCTAACGGATTCCATTGGCGACGTAAAAATGGATGTGAATTGAGCTGCAATGTGTATTGATAACGAGCTACTCGACAGCAGATTAGCATGACATGGCAGATACGAGACGTATGGAGCAAGAATAGGCCGCCGACAATCAAGTACGCGTTCTCCTCGTAGCTTTCAGCTTCTCGATCGATGCCCTTGCTCGCAGTATGAAGGGTGCGGGCTAGCGGAACCCTTAGTTACTTAATCCTCGTTAATGGTATGAGATGCATCATGGACAAGCGAAGTCTTCTGTTTCCTCATGAACCATGCCATAACTACGCGCAATGAAAGGTATCATGAGCGACCAGCGCGCTTTGCTTCTCCTTGATTCATTCCCAGACTTGAGACAGTGCTGTGAACGCGCAGAGATTCCCGCACCGAACTCGTTCGGTATGTTTCCGTAGTTCTTCCTAGTCTTGTGCAATTCCCGCTTACCTACGCGGGGCTTTCGACATCGGTGAAGAACGCAGAAATCGCGGAATCATAAATTACTGTCAGCTAAGTTGACGATGCAAGCTTCGGCAGGGTTCGCTTTGGTGGGCACAGGCAGCAATGGCAGCTATCGGTGGTGATGGCGGATTTCGGCATCGGTGGCAGATCCCAAGGATAGGAGGGTAGATCTCGGGGATGGGCTTTGTCGCTACTGAATTCGGTCGTCTATAGCCTTCTGAGCAACGCAGATGTTTGAGCATGCTGCGTCCAATGCCCTCTACAGACTCTTTCGCGATAGGTCTAGTTGGAAAGTCGTTGGAGGGTCTCGAGGTGGGGTTGGGCAGACCGCGGCTAATCGCCTTTCGCTATTTCGTGTTCTGTTCTCGAAACTAGGGGCTGGCGGCGTCGACTATATACCTAGTATAGAGCAAGACAAAAAACGCTTGGTGCATAGGGAGGATGATTGTCGGGCAGCATAAGGCGGTATAATCTTGGCGAAGCGATGCAATAAGAGTAGGAGATATGTGCATTGAAATCTCGCGTTTGAATGTTCGCGAGGCTTTGTAGAGCGGATAGCGGGCAAAGACAACCTACTTCAATGGTTAAGAAAGCAATCTTCAGTAACTTACTACACGACAGAAGACGAAATGCTCAACGTCTCTAAAGACAGAAATTCTCATGGGGACTAGAACGCTTATGAGCTTCAGGTCTCGGAATGGAGCTTGTGACGTGTTCTCTTCAGGCAACGAACTTCCAGACCGCACACATTGGTGCTCGCTACTCCCGCTCGAATGCGGAACCATCGGGGTCTCAAATTGCTCGATCCATCTGGTGTGCTGGCTGGACACGATGTGCCTTACCTTCTTTTCTGAAGAATTGAGCCTGAGCTACGTCGATGTGTAGTTGCGTCGTAATTCTTCAAGCTCAACGACAATGGAATTCTGACGTGTATGCGGCTAGGACGATTTCAATTGCATTAGAGCTCTTCGGCCGATGAACCTAGCGGTGCCGCCAGTCTAACCCTAGTTGGGTGCTGAGCTAGCCAGGCTGAGGAAATCTTAGGCACGAGTTTCTCTAATACCAAGCCTAAGCCTAAGCCTAAGCCTAAGCCTAAGCCTAAGCCTAAGCCTAAGCCTAAGCCTAAGCCTAAGCCTAAGCCTAAGCC
>JAOXNQ010000006.1:2475784-2492623 GCA_028571165.1 Hypoxylon perforatum
TAAACCTGAGCCTAAAGCGTAACTCTATTACGAATTAATCACATATATTAAAATTATTTAAGATTTTTTCATTTTTTTTTCAATAAAGATTTATCGAAAAATAACAGTTAAAGCTATTTGTATTTTTCCTGGGCAGCTGTTATCAAGACAACCGCCAAAGTGCCAATCGTGCCATTTCCGCCAAATAGGCCAAATCTGCCAAATGGCCAAAAGGTGACAAACCAACAGTACCTAAGGTATAATAACTTGACACTGTATTTTTTAAAGCGTAGTAGTATCACTGGAGGCTACGAGGTTGCCTACCTACCTAAGTAAATAAAAATACATTTAGGTTATTTAAATATATTAAATATAAGTATTTAAAATATATCGCCTCTAAAGTTTAAATTCATATTATCGCCAGCCTGGTCGTTCGAGCCTTAAGGTTTTATACCTAGGTAGATACTATGAGGAATATTTAATGAATACTCGATAAGTACTTATCCTAGCGTGGCTTAAATTTGAAAAATTCCTAAAAAGTAATCGATGACTACTCGATGAGTATTTAATAAGTACTCATGGGGTGTTTATATACAGTATGAAATATAAGATATTTGGTATATTGAATTTTATACATTGTGGTTCTGTTACTTTTTGGCCATTTGGCGGAATTGGCACGATTGGCACTTTGGCGGTTGTCTTCTAAAATTCCGCCGTCTTTTCTACGTCCAAAGCGTCCTGCTTTTCCTGGTCTTCGTCGAGACATCCGTGGATGGCGGCTTCGACCTTCCCGTACCAGAACCGCAGCGTATTGCGAAGACAGCAAGACCGAACAAACGCAAGCCGACGTTCCGAGACGGGGCTCCATTGCGCGCCGAGGTCCAGGAACTGGTTCTTGGCCCCGGCGGAACCTGCCTCCTGGTGCTTCACCTTGACGGAATCCCAGTATGTCTGTACGGTCTCAGCAATAGTTGTCTTCCCGCCGTAAGTGAGCTTCGTATTCTTCTGATCCAACAGGAAGAAACAGTTGCGGGGGTCTAAGTCGTCGCAAGGGATAAACCTCCGTAGGGCTTGTTCGAGTGGTTTTAGACTATCAGAGGGGAGTCGGAGAGACATTGGGCGACCCTTCCCGGCACGGTTGCCATGGCCTTCCTTCTGCACGGAATTTGCACTCGCAACGTAGACATCGTAGTACTGGCTGCTTTGGGTGGGCGTAAATTTGTCCAAGGATGGTCTTATAATCTTATTGCATATGCACCGGTAAGTATCGTCGTCGAGGAGACCCCATTTCTTGGCGGGACCGTACATATCCGGTAGCATCAAGTAGACGTGGCCAGAATAACATATACCGAAATAGATGTGAGATATATGATGCAGATCTACTTCTTCCTCATGCCGGCGTGGGCCGACCTCTACCGGCACGCGTATATGTAACGACGCGTCAAGTAGCCGCGAAGGCTGCGGGATCCCGACGTAGTCCAGGTCCTCATTCAAGTCGTGGAGGGCGGGGAGACGCTGACGTGGCTGTCCACGTCAAAATGTACACTTAGGCCTAAGTGCTGCTGGTCGGATCCGCAACCAAGACAGTTCTTTCTGGTCTGAGTGAGAGAAATGGGGGTAGGAGCGTCGCCGGTTAGGTCTTCCTCATAAAGGGCGTGATGAGAAAACATCTTTTTGAGTTCGGCGCCTGACTTGAAAGAGGAATGAGGTTGTGCTCGAGCCACGGTCAGAATTTCTGGCTCTTCGTTATGGAGCCCTAAAAAATCGTCGAGAGACCCTTTCACGAATTTGTCAGGGTCAAGACTAATACGGTCTATAGAGTACGTTGAAATGTTTGTCGCTGCGGCAAGCGTTGTGCAACGGCGTCGCATAGGTAGTCCGTTCAGGGCTCTGAAAGCTCTCGCGATGAGTATGAAATGATAGAGATGGTAAGAATATATGAGGGGGGAAATTAAGCTTGTAAGTAAAATGTAAACAAGAGGGTGAGTCTGGGCAAGCGGAATGTAAAAGGTATCGAGGGACCCTTTTAGATACAAGGGGCTCCGCGCCGATCGCAGAGCCGCATTTTTGAGCCTCATACAACAGCATCCTGCCTCAACCCACAAGTTGATTTTTCCCATTTTTGAGAAATTTACCGATCAATTCATCTAATTGAGAGCTCTCTATCGATGCACGTTACAACTCTCCAGGTGTCTTGGCTGTAAAGTTATTCAGGTTCAATCTGGTTCGAAATTTTGATTCGATGCGATGCGACCGACGGTGGGTATTACAGTTCAGCCAGGCCTGCCAGGTTAAACAACGACTCCAGGAGCCTTCTGTATAAAAACCATACAAACATACAACCAGGATCAATCAATTTGTATTCGAAAGCACTTTTTACTCGTATTTCTTTCGATTTATTCGAGTGTAAATCTGTGAGGATATTCAATTATATTTCGGTACGAAAATGCGATGGGATGGGCGATGTGACAGGGGATTCTGGCGGAGGCATCGGAAGATACCGTTTCAGACAGCCAGATATATAGCTTTACAACCAAGTATTGTACAGTGATGCAACCTAGCTCATTCAATTTGTCTTTAAATTACCTTTTCAATGATACCAATTATCAGGGGATCAGAGTAGGATTTTCAAAGTTATTCAAGGCTGAAAGCTATCGCGCCCGGAAAAGCGGCTCCGGGCTTTGTACCTGGGTGCGAATATATCTTTCACCATATAATTACATGGTGAAAGATTTTTTTTTTTTCAAACCCTAAGACGAAAAGTCCTGTTAGATACCTACTTATGTCGGGAATGTGGCGTTGTGGATATAAAGGTGGCTGCGCTAGCGTGGCTGTGCCCACGCTAGCGCACGGGCCCTAGGCCCATATCTAGTTAGAGCTCCGCTTACGTAATTCTCAATCAATTAAGCTTCTCTACCATCACCACCAGATCTCTTATTGCAGTATTGCATTTTCATCTAAGGATCTTAATTCCAACCAACAACTTAAGTCAAAATTATATAATTTTTTTTATTATTAAATAAAGAATTATCTAATCGGAATAAAAATCTCTTTCCCAAATTATCATCACATGCACGACCCGTTTATCACACCCAAGCCAGAGAAATTCGATTCAATGTCAGCAAGCACCAAGTATCTTTCGCAGATCTAAACGAAAATCTATCGTTCGGCTACGGGAATTAGGCGTGCCCCGGACGGTTTTTCGTTGTAGCCGAGATCAAAATGGTTCTTGCGCGGTTACTTAACCAATTCGACGGTAAGGGCTATGTTCGCCGATGAGAACTCATTCATAGACTCCACAGCGAGACTTTTAATGAGAAAGAGGCGTATTTGAATTTAATATACGGACTTAAGGCACAACTCTTCTATTATTTAACGGCCAGAGACTAGTGTCTCTTACTATGTTTCATTATGTACGTGAGGACGTCTCATAGCATCGTGACTTTGGGTTGTTCCCTCTATTCCGTTATTTTAATATTATTATATCAGATGTGTTAGAACGTGCTAATCGGTATAATTAGCTAAAGAGAGTCTCTGGATATTAGGATATCAGACCACTTGGGTATGCAAGTTATACTAGGTATGTAAGGGTTAAAAAGTTCCAACAGATACAACCCCTCAGGTACCTGGTGTACCAGATAACTACTAGCCTTGGAAGTACACAAGATACCTGGCCGGTTCCCCACTGTCGTCACAGGGAAATATCAGTTCTTTGCAAGTTCCATTTATTGGAACCTGGGTATTTGGTGCGTTGACGTCTTATTTTCTAACTCCCACTCTAACTTCGATATTAGCCAATACTTACGGCATGGACGCCACCATTCGCATAACGCCTTCAGGACTAGCCGCCTCTGCTTGTAAAGAACTCGAGGACCAAAACCTTGGTATCGTAACGACCCCCCAGAGTCCAGATTATGATGCCGAGCAACAGCGACCTTGGTAAGTAGTGACAATAAAAGCAAAGGAAGGCTAGGGCGATGACCTCCTACTTACTAAGTGAAATCTGCCGCGTCTAGGTCTCAGACTTGCTGGCTGCCAGCTGCCAGCTACGTTCGTCCCCAGAACACCGACGAAGTGGCGGGTGTGCTTGGCACGTTAAAAAAGTTCAATGTCAAGTTCGCTGTTCGGAGCACAGGTCATAACCCTACCATCGATTCTAACGGCGTCGATGGCTCAGGCGTCGTCGTTGACCTACGCGACATCAAGTCTCTCTCTCTTGATGAATCGGACGGCACACTACACGCTGGTGGAGGAAGTACATGGGGAGATATCTACGCGTTCCTCAAAGAGCGCGGGCGTTCAGTGATCGGTGCCCGCAACTTTGGTGTCGGCGTCGGAGGTTACACTCTTGGTGGTAACTATGTCCTGGTGAGGTGATGTTCCTGTAGTTAGATACTAACGAGGGTCATCTTAAGGTGGCATGTCGGCATTTCCTAACATCCATGGTCTACCCGCAGATAACGTGAAAAACTTCGAGGTAAGCGCTATACCTATCCGCCGAGCCAAATTTGAGGACTGACCTATGTATCTCGTCCTTATCAAGGTTGTCCTAGGTGACACATCAGTCGTGAACGCCAATTCAAAGACGAACCAGGATCTCTGGAGAGCCCTCAAGGGTGGCGGGACGAACTTCGGTACGTATTACGATGTTAACTCAGGAACTTGTACCGGTCTCTTTGCTTAAGAAATGAATGCTTCGTTGCAGGAATTGTAACGCGGTTCGACTTCGACACCTACCCATTGATCAAAACCAAGTACGCGGTGAACCTTTACGACCCTGCTGACTATATCAACATCCTCCGGGCCACCGTCGAGGTCCAGGATTCTATGGAATCTGATCCCAAAATCGGTTTGTTTGTCAGCTTCAACCCAACATTCGTTGCCGTCGGTTTGCTGTATGCCGACATGCCGAAAGACATACCGATAGTTTTCGATCCGTTTCTGAATCTGCAGAGCCTCATGGCTGCTGCTGTGCCATGGACCGATGGTACCATCATGTCCCTTGTAGCAAGTATACAGTATAACGCTCCCAGCGCGAGGTAAGTATTAATAGTGTCTTCCTATTTTTCGGAAGCCACTAACCCCAGAAAGACGTACGCAGGCCGTCACGGCCACCAAGCCATCCCTCGACCTTTACGTCAAAGTGCATGAGCTTTGGCTTGAGGCAAATAAGACGGCAGCTGTTGAGATATTCTACACGATCCAACCTCTAGCATCTAGCGCCGTTATAGAGGGAGAGCGGAGAGGCGGAAACATCATGGGCCTGGAGAGATTGGCACAGAACTGTAAGTCATAGTCTTCCATGCTCTTCCGGCGCGTACTTGGTTTCATAGTTCTGTTCGCCTAACCATCGGCGAGACTCCATCACTGATTGCATGATAAAACTGTTAGGGTATGCATTTGCCGGCTTTTGGACCAACGCTGGTCTAGACGAAGAGGGAATTCGCAACGTGGACGATCTGCGACGTGACGTTGAGCAGCTCGCAAGATCGAGCGGAGACCACCTCAGGCTCCATTTTATGAATGATGCTAGTCCTTTCCAGACGGTGCTAGAAACCTACGGCCCAGAAAACCTCGAGAATATTCGCAAGACTGCAGCTAAGTACGATCCAGAGAGGGTCTTCCAAGTTTTACAGAATGGTGGAGTCTTGTTAAGGCGGCTTCAGTAAGTCATTGCTGTCGGCGTGGCATCAAGTTTAGGGATGCATTTCATAACGTATTATTGTGAATATTCTAAAATATTACAAGCTTGCCCCTTTGCCTTATATCAACAGTGCTCCAAGCCGCAATTCTCAGGGCTGCAGTTGTAATAAACTCTGCAATTTGGCGGATTACTTGTCGGCGTGCCTCAAATTGCATCAAATGGGTAACATCGACATGTAAGGCTCGGTGTTGGCTGTACCGAAACTACCTCAACATTAGGTGACCTGACTTACATCTAATGTACATGCCTTGTGGGTATATCAAATGCCAGGCAGGTACCTTTGGTATTTCCAAACAACCATTACACAGGTTCTCGGTGTTGGTGCACGGAAGTCCAACTACCAACATATATATCACCTGCAGTCTTACTCTGTACCGCATAATCTAGCCTTTCACCATCCAGTCCATTATCTTTCACACCTAACGCCTGTCCATCGGAAAAGCGTGGTGAAATCAGTCCACTTGAAGAGATTTGTTACCTAAGTTCGGGGCTGCTCAAGGACGACTTCAAGCGCATGTATCCCAAACTACAAGTCATGGTTTTGAAACCTTGAATGGCCCTGCACCCACAGTCTGAAAAAAACTATCGGGATCATATTTCGAGCTGACAGCTTGCAAGTGTGCCTTGCTCTCAGGCCCATATGAACTGATTGGATCTTGGTGTGTAAAAGCGTAGTTCATAGATCGATAACGCGCAGACACGTTCTTGCTCCGTGCCTCGTTATCGACATTTTCAAGCGCCTTCTTGTTCACCTCGTACACGAGGTCGTCATCATTAGGATTATCCCAAGAAGTGTAAAAGAATACCACAATGAGGGGACCATCTGAAGCAGGTTTCCTATATCTTTCAGCATTTCGAACGATGCATGGTATATCCTTACAGCATGCTCAAGGACTTCAGTGTTTGCCTTGACGGTTGTGGACATCTTGATCACCCTATGTAGAATTACCCTTTGCAAAGTTAATAGGTTCAGTAAGCAATTTGGTTACCTGTTTGAAGGTGCGCCGGCAAACGCCTCGTCAGTGAAATTCTTCAGATTGTCAACGCGTATGGTCTTCATCTGGTCGATCTGGGGTTGGATATCCACAAATGGCTCAAGTGCCTTCGGTTTGGATGGTCGCGTGCAGAAGACATCATTCATACACACGATATCGCCAAGAGCAGCGGCGTATCCGAGACTTACGCAGATATGAACACCTACATCAGCATTTGGGTTGTACAGGTAGTCGACGAGGCTTTGTATCTGCCCGACAAAGCTGTGTTGGAAGTAGAAAACCTTGCCACCCCATAGCTGACCTTGTTCAAAAACGCTGAGGTCAAACCGAGTGACAATGCCGAAATTGTTACCTCCACCTCTCAGCGCGATCCATAAATCACTATTGGTATAGGCATTGCCGTTTACGATCTCTCCGCTGGCAAGGACAACTTCGTAGTTGACAACATTGTCGCAAATGAATCCCCGGGCGTAAGAGAAGTAAGACAGTCCGCCTGAGAGAGTTAGACTATGAGAAAGTTCATGCGGTATTGGACTGACCTTGAAGAGCATCTCCTCCAATCCCACCGCTGGAGTGTCGATTGCCTAGAACGCCGAGTCCTGCTGCACCACGGTTTCGTACACGGCCCTCATTTGTTCTCCAGCGGCAACTGAAACAATTTCTCTCTGCTTGTCAATATTAACTCCTCAGAGATTCCGTAAATGGATTGTGAGCCCATCTTGGACATTTGCAACCGCGGGCGTTGCTTGCCGACCCGAACCGCAAACGGCGACCTTCGAGTGAAGCGGAAATGGTTTTAGGGCCTTTACTATATCTGCAACTTGCGAAAAAGATTTAGGAGTCAGAAAACATTCGGGCTTTATGCCACGTTCTAGCTCCGTGAAGTATGAGTTGATGATTTTGTCATATTCTTCGCAGTGACGAGGTACGACTATATCGCCAGAGATATGCTTTACGGCTTCAATCGCGTCTGAGATAGACATTCTATGGAAGAACGACGCAGAAGATATGTTGAAGCTAGCTAGAAAGTATGGCTCGAAGCTTCGAGCCAAGAACATATAGAGTGTCGTCGTATAGATAACGATGAAAAAGATAACCAAGGAAAATGGAAGGGCGGGGCAGCTGTGAGTATTAGAATCGAACCCCTTACTTGCGGGGTCGGGGACAACAACTTTATGATTGTAACATGTTAGCTGATAGAAGAGAAGGTTAGGTTTCATCAAGACTAAGCAAGTAAACAAGCCAACAAACGGTGACGGGAGATCGGCTAGGGGCAGGCAATCGCATTACGGAGGTATATAGGGCGAGCAAGCACCTGTTGGTATAAGTCTCGCAATATAAACCAATAGGTAGCTTAAACGCGTCCAGGACAGCTCTTTGCGCATAACTGCACAAATTCGTTGGACCCCAAACAAGCCGCGAAAAATTTTCATCTCTGCCCTCTCTCTGTTGGCCTTTCCAGGGCTGGCTTAATTTCCATATCAGCTCTTCCAAGTTCCGGAGACCAGCAATTCGCAACGTGCATGACAATAGCGAGCCTCGTCCTCTAGTGGCAGAAGTCACCAAAAAACCATGGAGCTGATCCACGCGCTTCTCAATGCAGCGAAATACGCGGTGGCCATGATCTTACCGCTGGTAAGAATTTGCCAGCTGTGAACCAACCTAGTCGACTGGATTCAGGTCTTCCTGGCAGCTAACAAATGGCCATTTGAAGGCACTTTTCATCGGGAGTTATCGGCTCGCGTTCCACCCTCTTCGAGCATTCCCAGGCCCCTTCATCGCCAAGCTCACCGATGCCTACGGCGGTTACCAGGTGAAGCGGAAACGGCTCCATCTTAAAGCGCATTCCGACCTTCAGAAATATGGTCCTGTGTACAGACAGGGACCTAATCGCCTTGTCTTCAACACGGTGGCGGCTCTTTACGGTAAATACCCCCTTAATGCAGCGCCTATTTCATGTTTTAGTAGTCTTGCATCCCGCCAAGCAACCCATTGACAACGTAAGCAGATTTGAGACGGCATGCCTCGATTCGCAAATCACACGTTTACACCTTCACGTCGTTTAGCCCTGTCCCGCATGTCCTGGGGACGGTGGACCCGGAATCTCACCGAACGAAGCGCAAAGTCTACGGACGTGTCCTCTCCAGCCATTCCCTGCAAAGATTCGAGCCGAGGATGCGCGCCGAGGTTGATGTCTTTCTCCGAAAGGTCCTCGAGGCTGGCCCGGTCAACATGACGCCCCTGTGCGAACGGCTTGCCAGCGACATTGCCGTCCAGCTCGGCTTTGGGGTCAACCTTGCGTCGCAGACCGAGTCGGAGAACAGAATCCTTATCGACATCTTCCTGCACATGAACACGATTCACAGTGTGTACATGGCTTGGCCCGCCATTCGAGCCTTGCATCGGATCGTTATGCTCCTCAACATGCCCAAGCTTCTCACAGCCGGAAGGCTCCTCAAGAATATTATCAAAAGGCGGGCTGCCATTGAAGAAAATTCGGAGAGGCATGACTTTTGGGCTGTCATCGACGAGACGCTCCGCATGTCGCCACCCACAACGGTGATGCCCTGGCGTGAAGTGGACCGCCATCTCTCATCCAAAGAGCCCTGTGTCATCGATGGCCATGTTATTCCTGGCGGGACATTGGTAGCTATCAGCGCGTACTGCCTTATGCACAACGAGGCGTACTTCCCAGAGGCGTTCGCCTTCCAGCCTGAGCGCTGGCTCGACAATACTAATCCTGATAGACTGGCGAGAATGGAAGAGGCCTTCATCCCCTTTTCGTTTGGTGACACCGCGTGTTTGGGCAAGGCGATGGCGTACATGGAAATTAGCTTGGTCCTGGCAAAGACGCTCTGGTATTTCGACTTCAAGAAGGCGCCTGGAGAATCGGGGAAGCGGGGCGGTGGTGGTCCAGGGGGTTGGGATGGGGGCTTGCGCGATCGCGTGGACGAGTTTCAGTTGTAAAATGCCTTTGTGGGTGAGCATAACGGACCCAATTTGACTTTCACCCCTAGAGAGATGTTGTGGGGGAGCACATTAGCGAGCGAGAATTCGAACTAAAGAGGAACCGAGCACATGGTGACGATGGCACGTTGGATATAAATCTCCGTGTCAACTGTGGCTAGCAGGTCTGTGAATCAAAGAGACTTCAGGGTTAAATAGGTTGGATAGCAAAATAGCGGTGGCAGCAGGTTTTTCTTATGGCATGTTCTTCATTATATGCAGACAGCTACCCTTCCTGAGTGTTGACAAGTGGAGTGGTCACTTTTCACTCATTTTTCTGATATATATAAGTCCAGGAACGTAAACGCACGACTGCATAGATGCTAGATAGAATAGATCAGACTCTCTTGTGTCCTGAATCAGAATCCCATTGTTTGACAACTTCAGCTTTTGCCTAGA
The DNA here is from genome assembly GCA_028571165.1 of Hypoxylon perforatum. Lineage (NCBI taxonomy): Eukaryota > Fungi > Ascomycota > Sordariomycetes > Xylariales > Hypoxylaceae > Hypoxylon > Hypoxylon perforatum. The sequence goes on from JAOXNQ010000006.1 coordinate 2,485,868, forward strand.
TCATGGGCCAACATCCCGGGCTTCGAAGGTGAGAAGTACTTCCTTCGCGCTCCAAACTCCGGTTGCTAGCATATACAATGTTGGAATGGGGTCAATGGACTACTGTCAGGTACTGTACATTGAGACATAGTGTGGATGTGTATATATAGCAGGGCTTCCCGCTTCACTTACAATAGCTCGTTACTTAATGGATACACCTAACCTAAGCTCATATACTGTCTCTTTTAGCATACAAAATGCGACTAGGAATGGATTCGGTAATCTCAACCTGCCGGACGGAGAGGTCGCTACTCTGAAGCGGTCGTTTCTTCATGTTCGTAACCGAAGGGTCCGTAGATCAGACTCGCCATATGGTGGCAGAACCTCGTCATCGAATGGGTCATGTAAAAGGCATGGCAGAATCGGCGAGTTGCTTGATCGAGGAGAGGACGGAGGAGTGTCGCTTGCGTACGGTCGCAACACGCTGAAGGAAGCGGTGCACTTGTCTCTGATTTCCAGGGAAAGTTGGATTCTCGCGCTGGAAATGGAACTCGCAATCGTCACAGTCGCAAGCGGTGTCACACTCATGATGGAGGATGTCGTAGCTCTGGAGACCGTCGGGTCGGAAATACGCGTTGCTTTTCGGTTATGGAAGCTGGCACCCATTGCGGCTGTATCTTCCTTTTTTTGGCTGGGGGCTCTCGATCTTCGGCTTGCATCGTCTCGGGACTGCGCCTTCGCTTTGTAGACTGGGAACCACCGCTATTGTTGGCTTCCGTGATAGCGCGGTCTTGGACGGTGTCGGTACTAGCTACACTCCCCTCGGCTGGCCTCGAACGCAAAAAGATCGCTGGGAGCGACGATCCTTCGAGAGACGATACAGTCGACGTGCCGCTTTGGATGGCGAAAATCAGCAGCTCGAAGTCGTGTTTGGAACCGACTTGCTGCGTTCCGTTCGACACGAGAGGGTCAGTAGGTGTCACACCGATCTCCCGTTCTACGTATTCTCTCATTATACTCTCATGCTCTCATAGTTGTAATCGCTTGAAACCTGCTTGGCAACGACCCTTCGGCGGTCGTCTAAGAACGAATTCAGCGTGAACTCGACCGATTGGTCTTGGTGGCTCACGCGCACTACGATGTTGTCGAGATTCGGCTGACGGTGTTCTATACTTACGTTCGTGGGATGGGGGCGATAAGGCGAGGCGGGGTTTCGAAAGAATAGGTCGAGTGAGCGCCAGTCCTTTCGAATGCCACGCGTGGCACATACACCCTTGGATGGGTGAGATTGGTTTGTGAGAATGGGGCTATGGAAGGTAGCTTAGAAATACGTGGAATTGTTGCGATGTAACCTGTTGCCCAGCTTGAAGCCCTTTAGTGAAAGTCCACGCCGCCGTAAGCTTCTCCTCAGTCTCCAAAGCCTCAGCTTCGACGTCAAAGACAACGTTGGCCCGTCCAAAAGTTTTCTCAAACTTGGCAACCTTCGATGCTAAAGCCAAGTCTGGGGACAATGCGACAAGACCAAGAGTGGAAGGGAGACCGTGTTCTGCTAGTTTTTGGTACAACTCGGCAACAAATTCAGGATGGGCTGTCAACCGCTTCCCGTAATCCAGTAGGCTATCCTCGTGCTTGGCAAAGGCAAATTCATAAGCCTGGGGTTCGTTATTGTCTGGAGAGAAGCACCAGCTGCGTGGGACGATATAGCCTTCCATGTGGTTACTTGGGTCTGTGGGTATTGGCCAGGGAGTTGAGATAAATCCGTGCTTAACGAGGATCTCGTTGTCCTCCATGTCGAAGTGCCGATGGAGGAGACCGATGCCAAATAAATCAGCGACATCGTTGCGAGAAGGTTAGACCTGCGTACTTAAAGGTGAGTGGTTAAACTTCTGGTCGGCACTTACCAGAGTTCCGTGTCTAACATCTCTTGCGAGTTGCTTCCACTGAAGTGTGTTGATGCACCCTTCAGTGATGTCAACGAGGCATATGCACCTGGGTTATATGCCAACGAAGCCATGATAGAACTGTGACTTCTTGCAGCGGTTTAAGGTTCTTTGCAAAAACTGAGATAGCTCTGTCTAGGATAAGGGGGGATTGGAAAGAGAAGCAGGTTGAAAACTCCCTTTTTACACCCGAGCCGTCTTCCCCCCAGAAAACACCTACAATGCACCACCTTGCTCCATGAACGTCATCGCCGCTCTAAACGCCCGGCTAAAGACAGATGTGCGAAATAGAGGCAACATACATACGCATGATTGATTGACTGGATATGAGTATTAGCTCAGATTCGTCCGCCGCATCAAAAGTCGCTTGCATCTATATGCATGAGAATGAGCGATTGGCCACAATACCTACCGATTGGTCGCAAGTGTAAAGTAGGCATCGCCTGGCTAGTTAGATACGACATACATACATAAAAGAGAAGGAGATCGATTTGCCACAATTTGTCTGACGTGCATACATGTGATGAAGAGAAGCCAGCCCATTGGCCCTATGCGGTGGAATCACTTCCTTTTCACGAGGTGGTGTGAAGAAGAGGGCTATGTGTGTCGTGGGTTCCCAGATTTGGATACCCGTACAACAGGTATCGCCTCACAGCTACTGCAAGCACACTCGCACACTCGCCATACTCAAAAACCTTTACTCTCCCGTATTCCCATCTGAAATGTCTTCACTCTAGCATTCATTACTCAGTCTTTGTCGCCACACTCACAGAATATAATAAGTGAACTGAAAGAGGTTAGCGACGGTTCCAGCCACCGAAATGGCAGATCCATTCTCTTTGGGTATCGGGGCCTTGACCATTATGGATGTAGTTGAGAGACTAGGAAACAGACTAAACCAATCTTTGTCGACGATGCGCAACGCTCCTGCTGAGCTGTCCGCCTTCTCGGACGAAATCACTAACTTCAAAACCACTTGCAGCATAGCCGAGGCCGCATTGCTCTCTACAACGGGCAATGGTATCTCTGATAGAGAAGCACTACAAGGTCCCTTTATCCGTGCGCTCGGACGACTCAAAGTCTGTCTAAACAACGTTGATGAGCTCATGAAGCCCCTATGGGTGAAAGACCCTGGAAACAAATTATTTGTGAACAGAACAGAATGGGTTCGCCAAAAGAAGAAACTTTCAAGTCTCCAAGAAGAGTTGAGAAATATTCGTCACGAACTGCAATGGATCCTGAACTTGGATGTAACGTATGTAATAGTGCAATAGCCAACATCGAATACAGATTCAGCGTATCTGACTCAGCAGAGTTATAGTTGCCGATTTGGAAGAACTACAGACTTGCTCCAGACCTTCTATCAATCTACTTCGATGCACCAGCAACTATCTCAGAGTACTTTAGCCCATATCGTCCACCTAGTATCAAGCACACCAGCTTCGACTCCTGCTATGGACAGATCGGAAACCACAGCACTACCCGCAGACCAAGCTGCCCCTGCGAGTCAGCTTAACGCTATGCCAGTCACGGCTCCAGAGGGCCTTACTTACTACGAAAAGCTCCCAGAGTGGCAAATGTCGCCTAACACGCGTGCACAGCTCCAGGCCCGCATTTGTGATCCCCTGATTGGACCCTGCGGTTGCGTCTGTCATTCGACTCGTGCATGGAAGGTTTCGCCTCTCCTTGGTCTCCTTGGGACCTTCTCCATCACTGGGATATCTGGTATGCGCTTCCTCAAACCAACCTGCAACAAAGCCACTTGCCAAGGGACCCTCACGAATTTCATTGGGACCTATAGGTTTCCCAGATGGATGAAAACTCGCGCTGTTCACTTTATAGCCAATAATTGCTCTGGCGGGCCGTCTTTCGGTCTTTTCTTCCAACAGAGAATGCCTGAATTCGGACAAAATACATTGAATTTGTTTGCAGGACAGGGAAATTTATCAGCTGTGAGACATATCTTGGCTAGAATGGAAGCTTCACCAAATGATGCTGAGATGGCCCGAGGGAGAACTCCATTGCACGTAAGACACATAAAGAAGCCTCGAAGCGCATGGACTACTTGGTGCTGATACTCTTTGCAGACTGCTATTTCTAACGGCCATTATGATGTTGCCCGAACTTTGTTACACTTCGGAGCTAATGTGGACCTCGCAGACGATACGGGCATGTGAGTTTTCTGAATTTCTCTAGTACAAACCTCTTGTGCTAAACTTTACAACTAGGTCTCCTATCCAATATGTTGGCTGGCAACTCATCACGGATGATTGTAGCATGGCTTATCGGTCAGAGATACGCACTTTGATCACCAACACAATGTGGACGGAGGCGCTGGAGTTTTCTGATCTTCACAAAGCTGTTACACGTCTCCTCCATGTTGACCTCGAACGATTCATAGAGGAGCAGCGGCAACTGATTGACTTGGCAGATGCGACCCAAAAGACCGCATTGCATTGGGCAGCTGAACTGGGTGACGACAATGCTGTCAGAACTCTTCTACTATATGGCGCGGATGCATCTGTTCGAGATCATTGTGGTGATACAGCTTTCATGAAGGCAACCAGGGCTGGGTGCTTGAAGTGCGTCAAGTATCTGTCTGCTCATTCAGACCTTAACGCATCAAACAACACCTGCGAGCGCCCGATACACGTGGCCTCACAAAAGTCAATCGATCTCGTCGAGTACCTACTTGAGCATGGTGCCTCATTGAATCCGCCTGGCCAACGCTTCACGCCTTTCGATTGGGCAGCCATGGCGAATAACGTAGATGTTGGAAGGCACCTGCTCAACCGTGGCGCTGATGTGAACCGGAAAGACGACGGAGGAGAAACGACAATCTTCCATGCTAATTGTTGCTGGGCCTCAAATTTCATTACAATGTTGCTAGAGCTAGACTACCTGGACCTCACTATCCAGAACAATGCTGGCGAGACAATTCTGCATCAGGTGGCTAAGCTTGGCAACCTCCTGGTGGTGGAGGCTTTCCTTGGTACTGATCGGCTACAGGGCTTGGATTCAGAGACTGTCGATTTGGAAGGAAGGACTGCTCTTGAAGTCTTCCAGGCGCGTCGTGAGCCTCCGGCAGGACTCAATGACGCTTTCCAAGCCCTAATTACGAAATTGAAATAGTGTCGGCAGGCAAAACAAGGTGAAATATAACCAATATACTTTTGGGAAAATCATTAGAAAAATCCCTTCTAAAATGTAACCATCGGTTCGGTTGATCAACGCCTGGATGGCTTAATTAGAAATGGGTATTGGTTGGCTGAGGCTTCATGTCCCGAGGATTCATATATTTCTTCTATCAAATTAGGCACCGAGGTAGGATTAAATCCCTCCTTTCAACCATTAGAGTTTCGTATGTGAAGCCAAGGAAGCTTTCACCACTAATGCAGCCAGCTCCTCCGCAGAATTGACGTAGGGGGAATGTCCGGATTGTAACACGGAAACCTCAATAGCGACTCCAGCATCCGTTGCGTTTGCGAGGCAGAAATCCTGAAACTCTGGGGGTAGCCACCGGTCTAGGGTCGTGCGAACGTACGTCGTCGTGCAATCCCTCCAGGCCTCGTACGTTGCTTCACCAGTCACGATGTCATAATTGCCGTGTCTGAGCAACTCCACCTGCTCTTTTTGATTCTTGGGGCTCAAATCGTGATATAGGAGCCATATGGGATCGGCGGGAAACCATGTGCCATCTTGTTCGACCTTGATAAGCGAGCCCCTTGCAGGCAGATTGACCTTCTGCACGACCTTCCGAATAGTTTGTCCCGCTGCTAGCATGAAAGAGGCAGCGTATATCAGGTGGACGACGCCGCCGGGCAAGTTCCTCAATTGGCGAGCTTTGCGAGACAGCCCGGCCACGGCATTGGTGCCGACGATGCCGCCGTACGAGTGCATCAACATGATGACTTTTCTGGCATCCTTGGTAACAAGATCCTCTGTTATTTGACGAACAGCTGCTACATCGGCTTCGAACGAGGAGTCTGGGGGACGTTGGCCATTATTTGTAGGCAGTGGTGGGACATGAACTTCGAAGGACTGGGCTTCTAAAACAGCAACTAACTTTCGATATGCCGCCGGTAGAGTCCACGCTCCAGGCACGACTACGACGACTGGTTTCTCGGAAGACATGTTGGAGTAGGATAGTAGGGCAAGATGAGTTTCAGCAGGCTGACCGCAGCAGTGGATTAAATCGACTGCTGCCTGGCTGATTAAGAAAGAATTGTTGGTGGCCATAAGTGCTATTGCGTGGGGCCAGAAGTTCCCATTGTTCAATAGCAGGACATTTAAGGTGATACAAATGGAGGGGCCCCGACCTTTCAGCAATACTTTCATGGTACCTACCTACCTGAGGGGAGGTAAGTACCGTTAGGTACAAAGCGACAGACCTCACCACGCATGGTACACAGGTACCTTAGATACTTAGGCGAGGCCGATAACAAAATAATCATATGCATGTGCTACATGTCACTTTCGCAACCTTATGGAGTTACATTTGGTTTGGCTTTTGACCTGTCACCACCACCTTATCAAATGAATACATAGCCCCCTTTCGCGATTGGGTAAAAGCCTCCTGAACAAGAAGCTCGATATCCGACGCCTTCTGTGGATTGGTTGCTCTCAGCCTAGCACCAATCATCTCGTGTATATGTAGGTTACACCAATGCATGGCAATGCTGGTATGACGTCTCCCTTCCTGCCAATCTGCCTCGATGCCCACCAGCCCCTCATTCTGGAATACTTGCGGTAAGGCCTTAAGGTTAGGGTTAGGGTTAGGGTTAGGGTTAGGGTTAGGGTTAGGGTTAGGGTTAGGGTTAGGGTTAGGGTTAGGGTT
>JAOXNQ010000006.1:2492723-2537152 GCA_028571165.1 Hypoxylon perforatum
TTTTAATATTTCACCCCCCCCCCCCCCCCCCCACGGCGCACCTTTGAGGCGGAAACCAGAGATATGGGCACAACTCCATCCGACCTTGGGACGTCCACCGATAGGAGCATCTCATCGTATATGTACCTACCCCCTTGTCTATTTCGTGTCAACGCCCCAGTTCGTCTCAATAGGCTTCGTTTGTTAATACTTCTCGCTGGTTGTTGGTTAAGGTGAAAAGTCTAATCTCACTGATCACGTTACTGAATTTGATTTATTCTACTCTTTCCAAAACTTACCGAGAATATGGATGGGTCCGGTTGTCTGGATGGTCGTCCAGTTCCTGTATTTGAGCCTGTGGCTATAATTGGCATGGCAATGCGGCTACCAGGGGGCGTGCGTGACGGCGAAGGCTTCTGGGACCTGCTATCTCAGAGGAAGAGCGGTCTATGTGACGTCCCTAGGGATCGATTCAATGTCAAGGGTTTCTACGACAGAGCAGGTCGACCGGGGACCATTCCAACGGAACAGGGCTACTTTCTTGAGGGCGTTGACATACAACAATTCGACCCGACAGTCTTTCCTATCTCCAAGAAAGAGCTAGAACGTTTGGATCCCTCCCAGCGTCAGCTCCTTCAAATAGCCTACGAGTGCATGGAGAATTCTGGCGTGTCCTCGTGGCGCGGCAGTAACCTTGGATGCTATATCGGCTGCTTTGGTGAAGACTGGCAAGACCTAAACGCGAAAGAAACCCAGCAACAAGGAGGATATCGAGCTACTGGGCATGGTGACTTTACGCTTGCGAATCGCGTTTCGTACGAATTCGATCTCCGTGGCCCTAGGTCAGTAGAACCAAACACATGCACATCGCAAAGTGGAATTTTCTGATCCGATCTATAGCATGACCATCAAAACAGCTTGTTCATCATCTCTGGTGGGTCTAGATCTGGCTTGCGAGGCCATCAGAAATCAGCAGTGTGACGGTGCCTTGGTTGGGGGCACGAGCCTAATTTTCTCCCCCACAATGTGGACATCTCTTCATGATCAAGGATTACTCTCTCCCACGGGGCAATGTCGTACTTTTGATGCTTCGGCGGATGGCTATGTGAGAGGGGAGGCCGTGAATATGATCTTTATCAAACGGCTTAAGGATGCCTTGCGAGACCAAAATCCCATCCGCGCAATCATTCGTGGAACCAATGTCAACACAGATGGTCGGACCCAAGGAATGCTCATACCAAGCCCATCTGCACAAGCGGCATTAATCAGGCGAACCTATGCGGTGGCAGGACTTGCAGATCTGTCTGAAACTGCTATAGTTGAAACACATGGTACCGGCACTCCCGTCGGTGACCCCTTAGAAGCTGAAGCTGTAGCAGACTGCTTTGGGTTGAAGGGAGTTATCATTACATCAGTATAGGCCCGCCGCTCATTCATGCCCTGACAGTCTTGATATCCCGACTAACATGTTTGCTGAGCAGGTCAAGCCCAATGTCGGACACTCTGAAGGCGCTGCAGGCCTCACGAGTGTAATTAAGTGCGTTCTGTCTCTTGAGAGAAGAAAAGTCCTCCCTAATATCAATTTTGAGACACCAAACCCGAAGAGTGAGTTCTTATATCGCCAATGGTCTACGTAAGACTAAGCAAGTATTAGTTCCGTTTGAGAAGTGCAAGCTACACGTTCCAACTGAAGTCGAAGCGTGGCCGCCGGGCCGTGCGGAACGCGTTTCTGTGAACAGTTTCGGAATTGGTGGAGTGAATGCTCATGTAAGTGTTGATGAGAAAGGGACAAGACCTTGTGTGAAGACGTGTTTTGCCAGAATTAGTTCATTGACAATGGAGTAGGTCATTCTCGAGTCACCACGCCAATTCGGAATACCAAACCAGAAACCCGTATCTCATGCAGACCATGAGCAAAGCCTTTTGCTTTTCTCAGCTTACAGTGCCGTCTCTCTTGAGCAGCAGGTCAACACTTACCGACATTACATTGGCAACGACCATGTCTCGCTACGTGATCTAGCTTACTCGTTAGCGAACAGACGAGAGCACAGACCTCATCGCACATATGCAGTGGTGCATAATAGTTCTCCCTTTCACGCTTCAGCGCCGCAAACGGTTAAGAAAGTGTCTCCACGTATCGCTTGGGTGTTCACGGGCCAAGGAGCCCAGTGGCCTCGGATGGGAGCTGAACTTATTGATAGTAATTTTATCTTTCGTGAAACGATTCAGAAGTTGGACGAGTTTTTGTTGAGGATGACGGTACCGCCGAAGTGGACTATCCAAGGTCGGTTTACCCCTATTTACCCTTTGTTTACTTTTCGGTGGGATTTTCTACCTGTATAGGACTGAACAGCACCAGGTGAACTCAAAAAGGAAGGCAAAACTAGCCGCGTCTATGAAGCAGAAATGGGGCACCCCTTGTCTCTCGCTGTGCAAATCGGTCTGGTGAATATCCTTCGTTCCTGGGGAGTTGTTCCAGACCTAGTCTTAGGCCATTCTTCTGGCGAAATGGCTGCTGCGTATGCCAGTGACGCATGTAAGCAGAATTCCAAGTTAATTCTTTCCACTTGCCCACTTATCAATGCTAATAAGATATCCTACAGTGTCAGCTGAAGCCGCAATGGCTGCGGCAGTATTGCGCAGCATATCCAGCCAGGGACCCGAACTACGAGGTTCAATGGCTGCAGTGGGCCTCGAGCGAGACGAGATACTACCATACCTTTCCAAAGGCGTAGTAATCGCGTGCGAAAACAGTCAATCCAGCACGACATTATCTGGGGATACCGAAGGCGTTGAGGAGATCGTCGCAAGGCTCAAATCCGAGCGTCCTGGTGTATTCTGCCGTCTACTCAAAGTCGAACAGGCATTCCACTCACGTAAGAATACTTCCGCGGTGCGCTTGTGGATAGCTAATCAGTATCTGCCCATAGATCACATGCTGAAGTTGGGACCGTCATACGAGAAGAATCTTCGGATGCATATACCTGAGCTTGATTCGCATCCCAAGATCCCTTTCTATTCCTCTTTGACGGGAAAGCGACTGGAGGAAAACCAAAATCTTAGTTCGGCTTATTGGCGCAGCAACATGGAAAGCCCGGTATTGTTCAACTCGGCCCTTCGTTCGGCGTTGCGGGATGAAGCGGAAAGCATGATTCTGATCGAGGTTGGCCCGCATCCGGCATTAGGCGGTCCGATTCGTCAGATTCTTGGAGATATGAAGCGATCGGATATCCACATCGGCACCATTTCAAGAAACGTCGGATGCCAGGAGAGCCTGCTTCATCTAGCGGGAAAGCTTTTCCAGAACAACGTACCCATAAACCACTCAATCGTCTGTCCCGCTGGCCATTTCGTCCAGGATTTGCCGGCCTATAATTGGAAACAAGACATATCATACTGGGCAGAGTCCCGACTCAGCCATGAATGGAGGTTCCGCCAACACCCACCTCACGAGCTCCTCGGGAGTAGAGTAGTCGAAAGCGGAAGTGAGCCATGCTGGAGGACAAGGCTCGTATTGGAAGATGTGCCGTGGCTAAAAGACCACAAGATAGACGACAAGGTCGTTCTACCCGGTGCCGCATACATTGCCATGATCGGAGAAGCGCTTCGGCAACTGGAGGGCGGCGAAACCACGTTTACTTTTAGAGATGTCCGCATCACCTCGGCTCGAATGCTTAGCCCCGAAGAACCTACTGAGATTATGACCAGCCTCAAGCCATTCGCTGCATCTGCGTCTGAAGATACGCCTTGGTATGCGTTTACCATCACGTCGCTCGACGGCACTAGGTGGATCCAAAACTGTTCTGGAGAGGCGAGGGCGTCGAATGATGCCTCGGTTTTATTTGGTTCTCGGGATCCAATACAACTTTCTTTTCCGCGAAAGGTAGACGCAAACAACTGGTACAGAACCCTCAGTCGTGTCGGACTCCATCTTACCGGCCAATTCCAAGGTCTACACTCTGTCTCAGCCGCCGCGACGGAGAACAAGGCCACTGCTACCATCCCGGTGCACCCGGAAACCCGAGATGATGGCCAAAGATATTCGCTACACCCTTGCATCATTGACAAATTCTTCCAAGTTCTCCTAGTTGCGTCCTGCTGGGGTCTCGGGCGGAACCTGCACACGCTGTTTATCCCGACTTTCATTGAGGAGATAGTCGTGTCGCATTGCAACGCTGACCTAGACGTAGCAGGCGAGATAAATACCTTAGAACACAGCTCTTTCATTGGGGCGCTCGTCGCACAGAGCTCTTCTTCCGGCCGGATGGCCATTTATGTCAGGGGCTGCAAGGCGTCTGCCGTAGGAGCCGGCGTCAAGGCCGGCGACGAACATGAGCCTTTAATCTCGCAGTTGGAATGGAAACCGAGTTGCGACTTTGCTAATCTAAGTAAATATATGCATCCGCGACAGGAAATACCGAATGCGTGGCCGCTGTTGGAAGAGCTGGTTACCTTGTGCGTTATGGACCATCTGGAGCGAATTACACTAAACGACGCAACACCACAGCATCTGGTCCAGTTTGTCGGTTGGATGCGATCGCACATGGACCGGTATATCTCAGGCGCAAACATCTTCGTGTCCCCAGACCTAGGTCTGCAAGCCCTCGGCACCGACGAAATACTATCGCGAATCGAGCAAATAGTTATCACTCTGTCGCCATCGCCCTGGTCCCCGTTCTCCACCGCCATCCACCGTCTCTTCCGCTCCGCCCCCAACATATTCTCTGGTCAGACGCAGCCGCTCTCGGTCCTCATCGAAGATGACATTCTGGCGCGAGTCTACAACGTGGGTGGCACCCTCGACTTCTCCGGTGCGCTCCAGCTCATCGGCAACACCAATCCGCGCATGAGAGTCTTAGAGATTGGCGCCGGGACTGGTGGCGCGACAGCCAGGGTGCTCCGGGCGCTTAAGTCATCGTACGGAGAGCGCCTTTATGGCGAATATGTGTACACCGATGTATCGCCAGGCTTCCTCGCCGCGGCGAAAGAGCGGTTCGCGGATTTCGAAAACATAGAATACGGCGTGCTCGACATCACCAAGAATCCCGTAGCGCAAGGTTTCCAGGCTGGCAGTTATGATTTAATCGTCTGTTCCAATGTAAGTGAAGGTGTTAGCAGTATACGACTTTAGTCGACAGAGTCTGACTAAATGCGTCGCGGCTTAGGTTCTCCATGCCACGCCGTCGTTGCAAACGAGTCTTCGCCACGTGTACAGTTTGCTGGGCCCCGGAGGGCGGCTTTTCCTGGAGGAATTGTGCCCGGGTATGTATTCTCCGGTCGTTCATCATGAGTAAATCCGCATGTAGCAAGCTAATTACATTATTCAGACGCCAAGTTCATCAATTACATATATGTAAGCGCAGCGTCAACTTGACATATTTGGGTTCGCAAGGAAAGGAGGAGAGAAAAAGATTGCCACGTGCCACAAGCTCTCCGCCATTCATATCGTGCGTTTACGTAATGCGGGGGATTACGTAAGACCTACAATACTCGGACCCCAAGCCCCTGTCACCCTTTTGACTCAATACCTAACCCATGCAATGTTTCTAGCTAACTTTTGATATCAAGGGTTTTCTTCCTGGGTGGTGGCTTGGCGCCGCAGAGGGCCGCATAGAGCAGCCTTACATCCCGCCCGAGAGATGGGAAGAGGAGATCGTGTCCGCAGGGTTCCAAAAGCCGGAAGCGTTTGCCCTGGATGGCATTGCTCCGTTTCACAGCAGCGCAGTGTATATCGCGGCTCGTGAAGACATAGTATCGAAGCCGTCGAGAGTTACTCTGTTGTGTCATACGTCATCGGGGCCTCTGGTCGCCCCAATGCGACACTGTCTCGAATCCCAACATATCGATGTCCATATCTGCCTCTTCGGCGAGGCTTTGCCCGTTGATCGGGATGTCATTTCGCTTCTAGAGATGCAAAAGTCCACAGTCCATGATCTCTCTGAGGATGCTTTCCAAACTCTAATTAGATACCTCGCAACGAACAAAGCTAGGTTGCTATGGGTGATTCCAGCTTCGCAAGTCGGCTGCTGTGACCCAAGATCGTCGATGATGTTAGGTCTATGCAGAACGGCACGCAACGAGTTGTCGGCCAATTTGGTCACTGTCGAGATTCATAGCTCGGCGCCGCCATCTGCAGCAATTTATGCCGCGGCCAAAATCCTTTTCAAGACAAAGCACTCAGGTGTTGATCCTGCTTATACGGATATAGATTTTGAGTACGCAATTGTTAACAATGGCGAAACCCTTATACCCCGATTACATTGGCAAACCGTATCTGGCGCCGTCATACGGCACCACAAGCACAGCAACACCGAACCATTTCCCCTCAAGCGCCTCCAAATGGAATCGCCGGGTCTGCTCCATACACTGTCGTGGAGCGAAGCCAAGGCGTCGGGCCCCACGAAAAGCGAAGTGGTGATCGAAACAAAAGCAATCGGTCTTAACTTTCGGGTCAGTATCTCCGTGGCAAATTTAATAGTCCTTATCCTACAGCACATATCATATACCTAATGCCTTTGACAGGACGTACTCATTGCTCTAGGTGTGCTGGAAAACAGCACAACCGAGATAGGATTAGAAGGCAGCGGCATAGTCCAAGCCGTAGGCTCCGAAGTCCAACACCTATCAGTCGGTGATCGCGTGATTTACATGGGAACCGGTTGTTTCGCAACCCACGTAACACTACCTGCGACCCTATGCCTCAAGATAGATGACTCGATGAGCTTCGAGCAGGCGGCTGCAGTCCCGTGTGTTTTCGCCACTGCCCTTTTAGCACTGGTTGAAAGGGGGGGTTTGCGAAGAGGGCAGGTAAGCAGGCTGAATCTAGCGTTCAAGTTAAGGATTTCAAGCATCTTTTACTGACGAATTCTTTTCAATACAGTCTGTTCTCATTCATTCCGCTTGCGGTGGTGTCGGCCTAGCCGCTATCCAAGTCGCGCAGATGGTTGGGGCGGAAGTGAGCTTTTACACCCTACCCAGCATGAAACTAAACATCATATTCTAATCCCCTACAGATCTATTGCACGGCAGGCAACGAGACCAAAGTCCAATATCTTATAGATAACTACAGCATCGATCGCTCGCGCATATTCAATTCTAGAGACTCGTCATTTCTCCCTTCCCTGCTGCGAGCAACTCACGGCCACGGCGTTGACATTGTGCTCAACTCTCTATCAGGAGAGCTGCTACGCGCCTCGTGGAGTTGCGTTGCAGAGTTCGGCACTATGGTCGAGATAGGAAAGCGAGACTTTCGGAGACGCGCCAAGTTGCCCATGGAGGCATTCGAGCAGAACCGCACCTTTGTAGGTCTTGATATCTTCCAAATGATTCATGTTCAACCGGATAAAATAGCCGAGTAAGCTTTTCTTCTCTCTTTACTTACATTTTATCATGCTTTCTTTTCTATTTGCTAATCGACTTCGTGATTGTTGAAAAAGATTAATGGAACGCTGCGTGCAACTCATACGCTCGAAGGCCCTCAAAGGTCCCACTATTGCCGAAACATTCACAGCTACCCAAATACAGGACGCTTTTCGTACCATGAACACTAGCACGCACATCGGCAAGATAATCATCAGCATGCCCGCCAACTCGCTTGAACTCAAGTCCGTCCCGCTAAAACCGACTCCGGTCTTCCGTGGGGATCGCAGCTACTTGCTCGTCGGAGGCCTGGGCGGCTTGGGGCGAGCGATCGCGAATTGGATGGCGGAGAACGGAGCACGTCATCTGATATTCTTGTCCAAATCCGCTGTGGCCGGGCCAAACACGGCTGGTTTTCTGGATGAGCTCCAGTCCCAAGAATGCGAGGCGCAACTAATCGCCGGGAGTGCAAGCGACGAAGCAGTTGTAGAACGAGCAGTTGAAAGTGCTGCTAAGCCCATCGCCGGTATCATTAACTTAGCCATGGTTTTAAAGGTTCGTCTGCTAATAAGCTGGGGACCCCATGTTGTCTCCCATTAACACTGATGACTTTTATAGGATATCGATTTGACCGAGATGGCTTTCGAGGACTGGACAACCGTCGTGGAACCAAAGGTCCAAAGCACCTGGAACTTGCACAATATAGTGAAAACCAGATTGGACTTTTCCGTTATGGTCTCGTCCTACGGTGGGATCGCCGGGCAGTTAGGCCAAGCCAACTACGCTGCAGCCAACACCTTCCTCGACGCATTCGCGCAATACCGACACCAGCACGGGCTTGTCGCATCTGTCATCGATGTCGGCGTCATGGGCGATGTGGGCTTCGTGTCACGCAATGTCGAGATCCGCGACCGCTTCGAGAGATCGGGCATGCGGATTCTGGAGGAACAACATTTTATCGACGCGTTGATCCTGGCCATAGACAGATCCAAGCCGCCATCGCTGTCATCACCGGCCACGTCGCTAAAGTTTAAGGGAAGTGGAGGAGGAGAGTTAGCATATGAGAACCCCAGTCAAATCCTTCTCGGGCTTATATTCTCACCTTTGAGCCGGTTCCCGTGGAAGCGAGATGCGCGCTTTGCTATCTATAACAACTTGGACAAATCAACCAAGACGAGTGTCGCGAGGACGGCGAAGAAGAAAAGTCTCGTAAGCCTGCTCGAATCGGCAGATTCTGAGACCGCCAAGACTAAGATTATGGCCGAGGCTATCGCCGGGGCGCTGGCCAGCTTTCTGATTAAGGACGAAGATAGCATTCCCCTTGACCAGCCAGTTAACGGCCTTGGAATGGACTCTTTGGTCGCCGTTGAGGTTCGGAACTGGATTCGTCAACAGGTCGGCGTAGAAACTAGCGTTTTTACTATTGTCCAAAGCCCGTCATTGTTAAGTTTGGGGCTCCACGTAAGACAAGCAATGGATGAAGAAGGGACCACGTAGAAAGTAGGTAGTTCTACATGATTGAGTTTGTTCTCATGCTTATTAGCGATGGCTGTCACTTCCCGGTGCGTGCGCTTTGACTACCAATGACTCCGATGGAGCATGTAAGAAAGGAGAGATTCAGCTCTGGGCCGCGGTGTCTCCAATGAAAATCTCTATAACAGCACAAGAGGATGGCTTTTCGTTGTCCGAAGTTCACCTGGAGAGTTCACCAAAGCGATGTCCACTAATTCCAGATACCCAGCCCTTTGAATACTCAGAAGATGAATTATCGGAGAAAAGAAAATCCACTACCATGAAAAGAGAAAATAAGGCCTTTTACTTTGTGTAACAATAAATCATGATAGATAACTGGCCATGCGAGTTATGCGCGTCGGCAGATGGGTCCGAGCCAGCTCATTGGGTCTAGGGGTCTAGAAAAACGATCACGCAACTTAATCGCCTAGCACGTCAGCGCCGCTTGCAGGGCCCGGACCCAGCACCACGCAATCGCGCCCCATACACCACGTCTAAGGGCTGCAATTGCGTGCCCGGCCATTGCGCTCGGCCAGTCGGCGTCGTGTGCAATCTATTGGCCAGCGATGCTAGTGAGGCGTCGAGATATCGCGATATTTAAAGCTCTATCCGACCAGTCCGTGAGGACGAAAATGGAACGTCCCATCTCCGATCGCTTTCCTGCCAATCTAGTAGCTTGATCATATAATTTTCTTGGTCGCCAAGATGGTACTAGATACGGCCTTTGACACCGACGTTAAGGTGCCCCATGGCGACGAAGAAGCGGCTCCTGTCAACGTGGACGAGTCCACGGTGGCGGACTGGACTGAGGCAGAGGAGCGAGCCGTGAAGCGGAAGTAAGATAATTACCCCGACGTGGCTGCGACGTCATTGCATGAGTTCTAATGAGCTGCAGGATCGATTTCATTGTGTTACCCATCTTAGGCCTGGCTTTCTTCGCACTCCAGGTGGACCGAGGGAATATCTCGAACGCTCTGACCAGCACCATCACCCAGGACTTAGGAGTCAACACCAACCAGATCAATGTCGGCGGCAGTCTTCTGTCGGCCGGTATCGTCCTCTTGGAAATCCCCTCGAATATTCTCCTTCAGCGCGTGGGGCCACAGCGATGGCTTTCCGGTCAGATCATAGCCTGGGGATTGGTCGCTACCTTTCAGAACTTCATCACGAATTATGGTGGTTTCCTCGCTACTCGTTTGCTACTCGGCTTGGTACGTGAGATTAATATGAATGGTCCGTTTTTTGATCAATGTGCTAACCTTCGCCATCATAGTGTGAAGCGGGCTTCATCCCTGGTGCCCTTTATACGATGTCGACTTGGTACAAAAAGTCCGAGTCCAGTCTGCGCATCTCCATCTTCTTTCTCGGCAACCTCCTTGCATCGGCTACAACATCACTGATCGGCGCCGGTATCCTCAGCATGGGAGATCGGTACGGAGTTGCTGGTTGGCGATGGCTCTTCATTGGTAAGTTTCACCGTATTCGAAGAAATCCACCCCCCTTATCTTAATATGGCAGCCTAACACGTACTTCTCCCCGTTTCCAGTAGAAGGAGCTATCACGGTCGGAGTCGGAATCATCTTCATCCTTTTTCTACCGCCGTCAGTTGGCAACGGCTCGCCCCTCATTAGTTTCGGCCGCTGGTCGTATTTCAGCCGACGCGAATCGTACATCATGGTGCGCCGCGTGCTTCTAGACGATCCAGCCAAAACCACAGGCCATCTGCACATCTCCCGCAGCGACGTGTGGACGACGGTGAAGAACCCTAGGATCTTGATGCACATTCTCATCACGCTGACGGGGACGATTTCCGTGAACGCTATCAACACCTACGGGCCGAGTGTCATCAAGAGCTTGGGGTACGGCACGGTGAGAGCCAACGCGATGGCGAGTGTCGGCGCATTCATCTCTGCCATCTTGATCGTGATTCTCGGCTGGCTATGCGACGTCACGAAGCGAAGAACCCCTGCTTTGCTGTTCGCTGCATTGTGGAGCTTGATCGCGTTTGCATGCTTGAGAGAGGCGTCGAAGTGGAGCGCCGGGAGGAAATACGCAGCAGTCGTCTTCTCGATGGCGACTAATTCCACCATTCATATTCTCAATGTTGGTTGGCTGTCGGTTAATTGCCAGCACCCTCAAGAACGAAGTGTCGCCATGGCGTAAGACTCCTCTCTTGTCACTCTTCATGCAGTTGACTCATTTTACTGACATTTGATACTTAGGATGATCATCATGGGCGCCAACGCTGCTGGTATTGCTGGAAGCCAAGTATTCCGAACTCCGGACGCGCCTCTATACGTGAACGCCTTTACTGCCTGTTTGGCTCTCTCTGCTGTGGTCGTCTTAGAAATCATAGGGCTGGGCGTTTGGTACTTCGTCAGTAATAAGAAATTGGATAAGCAAGGAGATGGCCCAGTTGTGACGGGTGTGACGGAGGAAACACCTGACGGTCAGAAAGTTGAGTTGATAAGGAAATGGAGATGGACATGGTAGGAGCATCTTATATCAGACAAAGAGCTCAGATCCAAACGATGGTATATTCATGACTGGAACTCTAAAAGTTGTTGATTCGCTAGGTAGTGTACTCATCCGGATTCTGCTATTTGAATATTCCTCTTCCATTTGTTAAACCGATAGGCCTATGACTCTCAATTGATGCCTGGGTACTAGTATCGAATATCAATACGTCGTGTCAATGAGAATGGAGAATGAATTAGAGGTGATAATTAAAGGGGAAGCTCTAAAATGTAGTGGAGACTGCCCTAAAGGCACCAATCGGTTAATAATTAGGGCAAACGCCGTCCACAAGATTGTGTACGATATAGCGTCATCTGACAAACCAAGAACCTCAACGAATTAGATGAGCCTTTGCCATCCAGGGCTTGTGGTTTAGTGGTATAATACTCCCTTAGCATGGGAGTGGTCCGGGGTTCGATTCCCCGCGAGTCCATCATGAGAAGGTTAGATTCCTTCTGTACCAACCTTTTTGTCTTTTTTCGCTCTCTGTCTGGTCCCCAGTTTCTTTGTAGGTGGTAGGTATAGTTAAATAAGAGTTGCCATAGACACCCGAGTGCTTCCAGCATTTTACATGATGTCGATGTCGATAGTGATTGAGTTATTATTTTTCCAGTCTAAGCTTTTTAGTCCGCGCAAACCGGTTTCATAATTCTAACAGGTAGGTAGCTCCAATATGCTCTTAACTCTGTCGTTTTCGAGTTCGGACTCTGTCTCTCGGGATGCTTAGCGAGATGGATCATGGATCGAACTACGAAGCGACGACAGGCCTATTTGCAAATCCGAAGATAAACATCGCGATGGTAGTATAATGTATGCGAGCTCGTATTCGGTTTCTATTGCTTGGTGGGTAAGGGGAGTTTTCAACTCAAATGGAAAATGAATAATTCCCGAAGGAATTTCAAGCCACAACAAGAGGTTAAGCCACATATTTTCGCTATTCCCCGTGGCTCATCGGGTTCGTATTCGGATTCAAGGGGAGATTCGACGTTGCAATGGTTACGATAGGGAAAAAGAAGAGTTTAAGCAGCCCCTGTCCCCGCCTCCGTCTAATGGAGTCCACTGGAGTCTAATGCAGGTTCGGTGCGATCTAGTTGGACGAAGCTGGTTTGAGCTTAGGCCAAATCTGCACTGAAATTTGGCCAAGAAATTGGAAGTCCCTGAGTTGGACATCTGGGCTCGGCTGTCATACGCGGAACCCCTGCTATACCCCCTGCTATCACCCCTACTATCAATTGTCGATAACGGCCGCAAAAAAATAATAAAACCTACTCGACATTCCCCTTTCCCCAAGTGTTTTGCTTCTCAGGTATCGCAACGCACCGCCAATTGCTGAATCCGAGATTTCTTCTATTGCTCTTTAATATTATCAAATTATTTCCATTCCTAATTTCCTCATTCTTCGCCAATTGTCAAAAATTCCGAAATCATTCAACATGGCACCCGCAAAGATCGAGCTCGAGCAGCAGGACAGAGCCCGCGATGCCGCGTTCAACAAGGCCATGCACGGCGACACCGCCCAGTCAGCTGGTGGCTTCCGAGCTATTGTTGGCAAGAATAGCAAAGCGCAAAAGGCTGCTGTTGACGAGTACTTCAAGCATTGGGACAGCAAGGACGCAAAGGACGAGACCGAGGAAGACCGCGCAAAGCGAACTGCAGAATATGCTACTCTTACTAGACAGTATGTGACCAATTAGCCCCAGCTATTTATTATACGCTATCTCTTTCCCCTCTTTCGCTCCTAACACTACTGGTAGTTACTACAACCTTGCTACGGACTTGTACGAGTACGGTTGGGGTCAGTCCTTCCATTTCTGCCGATACTCGATTGGCGAGACCTTCTACCAAGCCATCTCCCGACACGAACACTACCTCGCCCACCAAATCGGTATTAAGGAAGGTATGAAGGTGCTGGATGTTGGTTGCGGTGTCGGTGGTCCTGCCCGGGAGATTGCAAAATTCACTGGCTGCCACGTTACCGGCCTGAATAACAACGATTACCAAATCCAACGTGCTACCCAGTATGCCGCGAAGGAGGGTCTGTCACACCAATTGACATATGTAAAGGGCGATTTCATGGTGAGTCCCAGTTTATTGCTACGCAATCATTCAGCCTGGGTTTGCTAATTTGATGTTTCACAGCAAATGGATTTCCCCGACAACAGCTTCGATGCCGTCTACGCCATTGAGGCCACTGTCCACGCCCCCAAGCTCGCGGGTGTCTATAGCGAGATCTTTCGCGTACTGAAGCCTGGTGGCGTCTTCGGCGTGTACGAATGGCTGATGACGGACGAATACGACAACGACAACCTCGAGCACCGCGAGATCCGACTTGGTATCGAGCAGGGCGACGGTATCTCGAACATGGTCAGGGTCTCGGAAGGCCTCGAAGCCATGAAGATCGCGGGTTTCAACCTGAAGCACCACGAGGATCTGGCTGAGCGCCCCGACCCCATTCCGTGGTACTGGCCGCTGGCTGGCCAGTGGAAGTACATGCAGTCGGTATTCGACACCCCGACCATCGCGAGAATGACGTGGTGGGGCCGACTCCTTGCCCATAATTTCGCCGGTGCCCTAGAGTTGACCGGATTGGCTCCCAAGGGTACCAAGAAGACGGCGGATAGCTTGGCTCGCGCAGCTGATTGCCTGGTTGCTGGTGGAGAGAAGCATCTCTTCACGCCCATGTACCTGATGGTTGGCCAGAAGCCCGAGCAATGACCAGTACGGTCGACTTGACATGCTGCCACTGTTCAGAGGCTATGTGCTTATGTGCACAGTAATGAGTTAAAGAAGCGATGTCGACACTCACCTAATAATACTAATACTACAACAGAGCCACTTGACCAAAAAGTCCAAACATATGGGATTTTGGATGCTGGTCGGGGCTTATAGACTTCTGTATATACATTACACAGACCATGCTGAGGATTAGCCCTTTGTTGCACGAGACATATTATCATCATCAAAATAGAATAATATAGAATATCTTGAATTTTTGGACGTCTGTTCAAATCACAAGCTGAATGTCAATTGGGTCATATTCAGGCGACAATATCCTTATGAGTATTATGTAAGGGCAGCTTCAGCTGTTGATTTATTAATAGCATTGTTCATGGCAGTCAGCTTGAATTGGTCCCTGAAACTGCGTAGGACATAGCGGCGGATTCTCCCCAACAGAGGGATTCCCCAATTGACTTCCGTTGTTTTTCAAGCGCTAGCCGTAGGGCGTAGGGCCCTGGTATGAAGATATGGAAAGGGCTTATGAATAAAACCAAACAAAGGCATCTAATACTGGTATGGTGTTGGATATCACTGACTGATAGTTCATCGTATAAATTTATAGCTCTATTAATAATTAGAATTTATTTTGATTGAATTGTATAAGGTAATGAATTAGAAGGGAAAGATAGCTGGAGATTCTGAGAGTCCGATAATTCGGAAGGACGATACCGCCTAAGCCTGTTCGGGCTTAGCGGCTTATCTCACCCTCAACAAGCTCTTCCTATTCTATCCGAGAAAAAAAAGTTGGGAGACGAACGCGAATTGGTAGCAACTCCAAAAAAGGCCTTCCGGAGAAAATCGCTCTTCTATCCTTCCATAACCAAGCTCATCATCACCTTCACCGTCACCAACGACAACCACGCCAACTACTTGTCGGCTGGGAGTACGGACTCAATTGGACTATACCCTCCTCTCTTCTTGTTAATTCCCCCTCTCCTCCAACATGTCGCGCTACCTCCGTCCGGCAGCTCGATTAGCTGTGTCCGCTCGCACCGCCGCAGCTCCCCGAGCTCTTCCTCGATTTACTCCTGCTACCTTCGCTGTCTCGCAAAGGAGGACGTTCGCCGATGTCAAGGGAACTAAGGAGTACACTGTCCGTGATGCCCTCAACGAAGCCATGGCCGAGGAGCTCGAGGCCAACGACAAGGTCTACATTATGGGTGAAGAGGTCGCCCAATACAACGGCGCATACAAGGTTACGAAGGGCCTGTTAGATCGCTTCGGCGAAAAGAGAGTCATCGATACCCCCATTACCGAAAGTGGTTTCTGTGGTTTGGCCGTTGGTTCTGCGTTAAGCGGACTGGCTCCTGTTGTAAGTAAACACACGTGCCCCCTTGTGCGACCTTGCGTCGGTTTAGGAGCAGGGCAAGAACTAATTAGCTTCGCTATCTATAGTGCGAGTTCATGACATTCAATTTCGCCATGCAGGCTATCGACCAGATCGTCAACAGCGCTGCCAAGACCCTATACATGTCCGGCGGTATTCAGCCCTGCAACATCACGTTCCGTGGCCCCAACGGTTTTGCGTCCGGTGTCGCCGCCCAGCACTCTCAGGACTACAGCGCTTGGTACGGTTCGATCCCCGGTCTTAAGGTCGTTTCTCCCTGGTCTGCCGAAGACGCCAAGGGTCTCCTGAAGGCTGCTATCCGCGACCCCAACCCCGTCGTCGTCCTCGAGAACGAGCTTCTGTATGGTGTATCTTTCCCTATGTCCGAGGCCGCGCAGAAGGACGACTTCGTTATTCCTTTTGGCAAGGCCAAGATCGAGCGCCAGGGCAAGGACTTGACTATCGTCTCTCTCTCCCGTACCGTTGGTCAGTGCATGGTCGCTGCCGAGGGTCTGAAGAAGAAGTATGGTATTGAAGCCGAAGTTATCAACCTGCGATCCGTGAAGCCCCTTGATGTCGAGACCATCATCAAGTCAGTTAAGAAGACGCACCGTCTACTCTCTGTCGAATCTGGATTCCCCTTCGCCGGTATGGGTGCTGAGATTCTGGCCACCACTATGGAATACGGTTTCGACTACCTAGACGCCCCCGCACAGCGAATCACCGGTGCCGAGGTGCCCACACCGTACGCCCAGGGCCTCGAGCAGATGGCCTTCCCGAGCGAGCAGCTGATCGAGGACTTCGCGGCGAAGCTACTCCGTGTATAAAGAGAGGGAAGAAAACAGTGACAATACAATAGACGGGGAGTTTAAGGCATGATGAGCAATGTACAATATTAATTATTTACTACTTGGACCGATTGCCCCTGCATCAAAGGTGTCTCGCGAAGAACGGCGGGTTCATTTTTTGCTACTATAAGAAACGGATACGTTTGATTTTAGCAGGTCTTATATCCAAAAGCTTCGTTGCGCATTGTCCAGGACTTTTCACTACCACCATAGACTCACTCCCCAATAAACTATAGGAATGACGTATTCCATGAAAGAAATCAATGTTCGAAAACAAGATCCTGTAGGTATGCGACGGCCACGACTTCGTGTGACCTTGTTCAAGATGATCCGGAATCAATTGATGCATCCTGTTACATATACCTTCTGTATGCTCCCGCATTTCCTTGGGCCAACATCCGGGATGATCCGCGTAACTAATGCAAGCCGGAGACTGAAGTGAGTATAAACAGCTAGTTTTTCTCCGAACAATTGACAAATGACTTTCCTATACGAGCCAACCAGAGCGGCCAATTAGCCTGCCGCCGGCAAGTCGTTGGCACATGGACCTATTGAGCTTGCATATGACTTCTGGGCAGGCAGACAAACAACACTATCCTGAGCCGAGCGAACATGTGCGAGACTAAGAGGGCGTACCCATCAGGTATATACAGCTTCTTATATAGCTGATAAAGCACACGGATGCTACAGCCCGAAGAAGCCAAGCGATAGTGACAAGTCATATATTTCAGCCTCTCTGACAGTTATTATGAACATGGGGCCGACCACTATTAGGGGGTGTTCAAAACCTCAGCCGCCAATGACCGACCCGAGTCCTACATATACCTACCTGACTGCCCACGTACAGGATTTGATATAGACATACATCATCATACCTCGCATATATATCCCCCAAAGATCGATCATCTACTGGTCTCTTTCTCCACCCAGCCACGTTTTTTTCTTCTCTTTTGCTACCCCATCAGATCAGTGTCGCCATAGAGCATACATAATACTACGTATAGCACCGAATGTAACAGGACCCTTTCTGCTGACCGCCTCGATACGGAGCTAGCCGTCGAATAGTTCCCGTCCTCACACGGCCTGCATCTGCATTTGCGGTCGAGGATCCACTGCTACTAGGCGTCTTCTGTTGGTCACGACCTGGGTCTAGCTTCCGGGGTCTTTCAATACCCCGCCGCGAACTGTCCGGGGGCGTTTTGGGGGGGAGACGTCTGTCTTTACCGCATTCAACTTTCGAGATAAGAGAGGAGTTGCGATTTTATTTTTCCAACCATTTTTTGGCACTTGAGCATTTTCTTCGAATCTATTTTTCTCTTTCTTGGAAATCGACCTGGTGTTATTTCGTGCCCCCAATTAGAGTGTGTCTTGAGGTATTTTGCTTTTTCTTTTTTGTTCGTTGAACAAAATCGCCTAAACCCAATTCATCAGCTCCATCGACAATGTTCGTTGTGGCGAAAAAAATTGGGAAAATGGGCACTCTACTTTTTTTCGAAGCTAAGCTGAACTGAACTCAAGTGTCTCGCTCGCGAAACCGAAGACCCGCGATATACCTAGGACACGGACCTAAGCTATGGCGGATCAACCATCCACACCCGCGGCGGCAGCTGCCAGTCCTACCGGCCCTGCCAGTCCTGCTAGCGCCGGCGGCAGTCCTAGTGCGCATGTGGTGCCTCAGCAGGCTGAGCTTGTCGCCGGTCCTGATCCGGAGGGTCCTGAGGTACGCATCCCGTTGTGAAATCGCCGAGGTTGTGTGGCGAGTGAAAGTCAATCTGGCGGCGGGACCGATGTGATGGCTGGCTCACTCACTCACTCATCCGTGCCTTGTTGCGCGCAAGTAAAGCGGGGTTTAACTGACTTGATTGCTCTCATAGGATGAAGATGATTTTGACGGGGATTCGGATTCAGCGCTGGGAGATGATGCGTTAGTTTGCCCTGTTTTCCCTTGGCACCTGTCGTATGAATGAAGGTATTAACACATATCAACAGTGCGAGCAGCACCAACTCCATCACGGCGAGTATCATGGAATATCGAACGATCCAGGGCCGAACATACCACAGCGAGAAGCACAATTCAAAATACTTCACACCTAACGACGAACAGCAGCTTCAATCACAAGATATCACGTATGTAGCGACCTTCCTCAAGCTTAATCTATTTCTACGTCCTTAAACGGGTCCGAGGGTGTTTCTGACTGACTGACTGGTTTCACTAACAGTCACCATTACCTGACTTTACTGATAGGAGACAAGCTCTTCCTTGCGCCGATTCCGGAGACTGTAGAGGTTGGTTTAGCCCCTATTCATGAAGCATTGACACATGTGCACGTCTTTACAAATGACGGAGATACTGATAGTCATGATAGAGGGTATTAGATATCGGAACGGGATCAGGTGAGTCTTGAAGCCTCCTATTGAAATACGATAACAAGCAATTTTTCTAACCCATAGTGTAGGAATATGGGCTATGTACGCACTAACGCAATTCCTACCTACATAGGTCCCTTTAACTTACAATTCTAAACAGTGACTTCGCGGACCAGTTCCCAAACGCCGAGGTGATCGGCACGGACCTGTCGCCGACGCAGCCGCTGTGGGTGCCGCCGAACGTCAAGTTCGAGCTGGACGACTGCACGCAGCCGTGGACGTGGGCCGAGGACACGTTCGACTTCGTGCACGGGCGGTACCTGTTCGGCGCCATCGCCGACTGGACCGAGTGGTTCCGCCAGGCGTACCGCGTCACCAAGCCCGGCGGCTGGGTCGAGAGCTGCGAGGCCGACGTCGAGATTTTGAGTGATGACGGCACCGTGACCCCGGATTCGTCTACGGAGCTCTTCTGGAACATGCTCTACCGCTCTGCCGGCGCGAAGCTTGGTGTTACGTTTCAGCCCCTCCTCGAGAACGTCCAGAATAAGGGGCTCGAGGAGGCGGGATTCGTGGATATTCAGTCGTATACCTACAAGGTCAATTTCTTCTTTTTATTTTTCTTCTTTTTATTTTTCTTCTAATCCTGTTTTATTTTTGCTGATATCCCCACAGTTCCCCGTCGGCGGATGGCCGCAGGACAAGAGGCTCCAGGAGGTCGGGCAGTACGTCCAGCTCACCATGCTGAACGACGTCGAGGGATACACCCTCTTCCTGTGGAACACGGTCATGGGCGAAAACGCCCCCGGATACCAGGAGTACTTAGCGTACATGCGGAAGGAGCTGCGGAACAAGAGAATCCATGGCTACATGAAGTGTCGATTCGTGTTCGGCCGGAAGCCCGAGAAGACCGCAACTGCTTGAACTTTCTGGATGATGAGTCTCACGCTCCTTTCTTTTTTGGATATACCCATATATATATGATGGGATGTGGATATGTGCTCCTGGTGGAAGGAAGTTGGAAATATATGATAGCGGGCTGTATATAAGGCAGAGAGTACTAGGGAAGTATACCTAATGTTTTGTTCGTTCCAAAGTCACCTTTTTTCTTTTCATGTTTCACATAACAACCTTACGCATTGGAAAAGGGGGGTGATACTTACAAAAGTCCATCGCGGGTACGATTGCCATGACTGCTACAATGTGTTATGAAGATTTTATGAGGCACCGACTAGTTTCCATAGTTCTGGGCGACATTCCCTGATATCAACAAGCTTGTACCAATCCAATACTACTTAATCTTCCGTGCTTCTAAAATGCATGCATGGTCCGATCAGATCTCGGCCGAACATCTCTGACGAGTAGTAGAAACGAAGCTGCAAGCCCTAGCTTGGAAAACCTTGTTCTCGCCGCATTAGGGGCATCTTTAGGTTTCCGGGGACCTCCAAGTTCGGCTCAGATTAACACATGGGATAAATTAGACAACCATCTACGGAATATTCGATACTAGATTGAGATGGAGCTGCTCGATAAAGTTTCTATGTAGTAAAAAGTCGTCATGCTTAAGCGTAAAACTCAATTAGCCAAACGGTTGCCATTGGGTTTATCCCATGTCCTCAGCTACTAAACTCAAACCCCGGAATAGGGATTAACATGAGATCTTTATTTGATACAGCTAACGTAAGAAGTGATGGTAGTGCTAACGTGTGCGTAAGTCACACAAGGCATGGGATTGTCATGAACCTAGGATTCCCTTTGTTGGTTTTGTTCGTTTGAATGCCCTTATTAATCGTACCAAAATCTCAAAGCTCATATACGCGTAAGCCGCGTGGACAACTCTTCCACGTCTATCGAGAAAGAGGTCATCCATCTATAAGATTTCTGATGTCAGCGCTAAGCTTATCTGTAAAGTTCGGTCATCTACCAAGGCTAACTCTATCTCGTCCCTTTTTTCAAGAGATCGGCCTATAAGATGGGATGTCGAGTTACGTATGAGCTGCGAGTATGATGAGGGTAGGTTGCAAACAAGGAGGTTGTCATCGATATTCATGTGTTACCACTTCAACAAACAACCCCACATTACGTAGCGGTTTAGAGATAGTGTTGCGTTTCATCTCACAGTCAGATCTATGATCGTCATGGCGTTGGCAAACACGTCCAAGATACCCGAAGTTCCGAATCACTAAAGGGGTCGCGGGCCGTTGCATAAAACATGCGGCCAAGCGCGCCTACGATGGGCAAAGGGTATCCTGTAATTCTCCCCAGGAAGTTACCTGTAGACATACTGCCAAGATGAATCTCCTGTGGCCATATGGCCTTAGCGGCGCACCCATACTCGTATATTTTCTCTTAATCCCATGTCTAGTGGCTCTCTCAGTAGTCGTCTATCGACTCACTCTTCACCCTCTCGCTCGTATCCCGGGGCCGTTCCTGGCAGCTTCTACCGGGCTTTACGAAGCGTACTACGAATGCATCAAAGATGGCGGCGGAAGGTATTGGGTGGAGATCCAGGAGATGCACCGACGCTACGGTATAAACCCCTTAATCCATTAGCCATATTCAACCTTGGCCCCAACCACCACAAATAAAGCCTCAGATTCAAAGGAAAATCGTTACTTACCAATATCGCGGTTTCTAAACACAGGCCCGATCGTCCGCATCAACCCGTGGGAGGTGCACATCGCAGACCCAGACTGGAACGCGGTGTACAAGTACTCGGCCCGAGCGTCGAAGCCGCGGTGGTTCTACTTCCGCTTCTTCGGCAAGTTCCCGAGCACCAACGTCGCCGAGTCGCACGCCCTGCACCAGCTGCGCCGCGGGCCCCTGCAGGTGTACTTCGCGTCGTCCAATATCCAGCGCTACATGCCCACCATCGTCGCCCAGGTTGACAAGCTATGCGCCCGCCTGCGCACTGCCGACGGCTGCGTGGTGAGTCTTAGTGATGCCTTCCGGTGTCTGGCCACAGATGTTGCGACGGGGTTCGCGTTTGGTGCTCCTTTCGGCCACCTGGATGAGCCGACGTTCGACCGCGAGTTCAACGTTAGTGTGAGGACTGTCGTGAAGACGGGCACGTGGAGTCGTCATACGTTTGGGTTGTTGCTGCCGATGCTGCATAGCCTCCCCGAGAGCGTCGCCAAGAAGATGAATCCGGCTTTCGGCCGAGTCAAGTGGATGAAGGATGTGAGTTATGCCCCTTCAAACAGATTTTTTGCAATTTCGATAAGTCTTCGACTTCTTGGCATTGCTACCCTGGAGTACGTATTCTCCATGGAACGATATAAGCTGACCGTCTCAATGAGTAGACTATGACGAGCTGCGTCCAGCGATCAATGAACAAGCCGGAGCCGCCGCCAGGCAGCCCGTACGACATGGTGCAGACACTAGTCGCTTCCAGCCTCCCACCCGAAGAAAAGACTTTCCCGCGGCTGTTCTCCGAGACGCGGTCGGTCATCATGGCGGGCACCGAGACGACGGCCACGACGCTCGTTTGCATCACGGCGCACCTGCTGAGCGACCCCTTCAAGCTGCACAAGCTGCGGGCGGAGCTGAGCGCCGCCGAGGCCGCTAAAGGGGAAAGTCCCCTCGAGTACGCGGACCTGCGCGAGCTGCCGTTCGTCACCGGCGTCATCAACGAAGGGCTGCGCCTCGCGAACCCGACGCCGAGCCGGCTGCCGCGCGTCTGCGAGGACCAGGACCTGCGGTACAAGAACTATGTTATTCCTGCCGGTGTAAGTATTTCTCTCTCTTCCTTTCCTACCTACCTTCAACTGCCTCTTCGAGGAACTCTTGGATTTGGCCCTGACGCGGTTATCTCTAGACGACAATCTCGACGACGACGCAGGACACGCATAACGACGGACGGGTGTTCGCGCACCCACAGTCGTTCCTGCCGGAGCGGTGGGCGGATCCGGAGGAGCGCCGGCGACTCAACCGCTATCTGCAGCCGTGGGGGCGCGGTGCGCGGCTTTGTTTGGGCATGGAGCTCGCCACCATCGACGCGTACCTGGCAGTATCGCGTCTGTTTGGTCCTGGGTCTGGCTTCGACATGAGCCTATACGATACCCAGGACGAAGATTGGGTGCCGTACCACGAGTGGTTCGCCGGTTTCCCAAAGGGCCGCGGGTTGAGGGTGAGAATCAGCAGGAGCAAGGAAGCTGGTCACGGTAAGGAGGAGATTTAGTTGGATGAGGTCTGGGGATGGTAAGCATGGCGCCTACCTGGATCATAGACTATGCCATGACAAAGGGGGTGGATACGTGGGAGTTGATATTCCATGGATTGAGGCATTTCTGATCATGCCCCCTTGTACGGTTCGAATTTGTGTACCGTGCCACGCGCAGGCGCGGAACTTGCGATATTAGGTTATGCCAGTTTAGTTGAGCTTCAGGAGAACAAAAGTCTTTGGGCATCAAGATCGCGACGCTTGGTCCAGTTCAGGCAGGCTGATCGGCGCCCCTATTCCTTTCGTGATGCGATCGACACTCCCAACTAGCAGCGAAGAGAGGCAGAACACATAAACAACCCATGAGCCCCGGCCTTATTCGGCTTACCGGATAGTGTTTAGTACGGATTCTGTGAGGGATTTGGCACGTTCTGGCCCTGGCCCTATTCACGGAAGGTGCGGCATATTGGCCCGGATAGGGGGCTGAGACACGGGCACAAGGCATTGCTTGTTATACGTACGCCCAGAACGCTCAACGGTTAGTGTCAGAGCGTCTTACACAACGGGATTGCTGTCGTCCTACTTCTTGGTTCGTATGACGACGAATGCAAATCCACGTTCTATAGCCCAGTTTCGATTTGGTCGGCCGGGGAATTGACACTCAACCAGAGAAAGCCGGTATTTGTAGTATAAAATGGAATAGGCAGGAAATATGGTATGCTTCGATTTATTTCAACTATACAAGTAGTCATTTCACGTTTATACTATCTGTGTTTATATTCTAAAGAATCGCCGGCGTGGATGTCTACTATATAACCCGTCGCATTTTCAACATTAGTAATAGCACGCTATCATGTAACGATTGTATTTGTACCAGGCGAATCCTTGAGGATTTATTGCAATTGACAGGCAGCGGCTTATGGTCACCCAGCGTCTCTTTTTTTTCTCATCAAACTCACCGAAGTTTGATGCCACTCACCGTCGCATTTTCTTTTACTTACGACCTTAGAAAAAATGACAGATAACAACGGTAACACATGGCGTAGCTTTTATATCTCCGAGCCCTGCTTATGTTACTTTCTTGTAAGATTTGATCTCACTCTATTTGCCGCGGGCAATCTGAAAGCCAACAGCGAGTAGCATAAGCGTAGCAGCGAAGGGTTACGCAAACCACTCTCCGCGTCGACATATGTATTTATTACTCAGTCCTTAGCAACCAAATCTCCCGAGCCTTACATGAGCGCCGCATGCAAGCGGCCCAACCGATAAGGTTGACTCATTTTTTCTTGTGGTATAGAAGGATCTCATCCATTCTTTTTTGTCGACACACCGAACTGCTCTAAACGAATTGGCATACCGACCCCGCTAGGACAGAAACATTCAGGGGAGACGGGGGAAGGGATAGAGAGGGGGGATTTGAAGCGCTTTAGTATTGACGTGCCTGCGGCCCGTTACGCGGCGTCTTATTCCCATTCTCCCAATGGGATTCCTTCCCGCTCAATTGTGTCTAGCATCCCCTCAGTTGCATGGCAGTAGTCACATGACGGATGAATTGTGTGTCTATCTACCGAGCGAGTGTGGTGTAACAACGCCACCCGCCCGTCAAAGAGGTTCCTGAATATCCTGCCTGTGAGTGCAACCCAGGCACAAGTTGCGGAGTTTTCTCCGACACGACCAAGTTTTGACAACGAAGGGTTGTCGTTAGATCCGAGGTGAGGGTTGGCTGCTGCTTGAGAAAGTTTCAAATCAGGACATTAGGAAGGTCTAGAACATGCCTCGCCGTTTGGGTGAGAAGCTTGTATTGTATTCTAATGCCTCAAGACGTCTAGATTGGTATCGAACAAGTGATGTATGTTAGTAATTCAGCCCGCCCCCTCACGATCTAATAGCACGCCACGCCCCATAGTCTATGCGTTCTCGGTAGTCGAGTGCTCCATGATCTCCATGGCTTTGATAAGCACGTCACGGTCCTTCTGGAACGTCAACTGCTCGGTGGCCTGGTCGCATTGGATGAACTCGGGTCGAAACTGCGCCTCACCGTCTCCTTGCACACCGCCAAGTTCTGCGATGAACCACCAGACCAATTTGACGCCCTTGGCATTGCCCAGGTCTCGGACATCCAGCATAAACGGCTCTGTCAGGCTGTCGTACGACCGAGGCTCGTCCTTGACGTCGGCTGCTTCCCAGTCGGACGGGGCTCGCGTGCTCATGGTCGTTGGGAGCAATTGAATCGCGCAGCCAGATTCTTCACGAACTTCTCGAACGGCTGCGGCCTTGCGAGACTCGTTGCAATTGCGTCTCCCTTTAGGTAAAACCCATTCGTCACAGCCACTATCGTAGAGCAGGAGAACTCGCTTCGGATTGGTAGAGGTATCAAACACAACAGCTCCGCAGGCTTCGACAAACTTTTCTGATGCGTAGAGCGTGCTTTTCCAATGTGAGGCTGCCATTGTATCGTCTGGAAGCTCTAAAAAGCTTGTAGGTTGCTTGAGTCCTGATCTTACAATGTTAAGAGGGGGGTGATGGCTGATTGTCACTTTTTAAAAGTGAACAGAGCCTTGTGTTTGTATAAAAACACGTAGGTTGTAAGATTGGAGACCCAGAAGCTGTCTCACTCTATGGATTCTGGAACGTTAGTAAACGGGAGTATGCATAAATACGTACAGCCGAACGGATTCATCTTCTCCCTGATAAAATTGAATCATCTGACTAGACCGAGGCATCGTGCGACCCTACGTAGTAACTCTCACATTATCGAAATGATCTTCTCGCGCAATACAATGCGGACCGAAGGCGCATAACCGGAACGCTCCATTGGACAGCCAAAATCTCTGTGCTGACTGCCGACGATCCTGAGCTTAATGATAGGCGACATAGGTAAATAGACCAACAAGCCCACAAGCCATCCATCTTTGGGAGCGGGATGGACGAAGCCGGAAACGGACGAGCGTCGCGAGCTGCCGTGGGCAGCCATGTGAGATTTGTGGTACACGGCACAAGGCTCCTCCACGCTAACAAGCTACTATTGTTTCTTGAGAAGCTAAAGGAGAAGCTATACACGGCCCGTGGGAAAAGCATGCCCCTGGGAATTACAACATCCGAAGAACTATTACTTCTCGGCTTGCTGAAAGCGGCAGCAGGATTGAAACAACCCGACGAAGCTAATACGTGCTAGACCTTGCGATATTCGGTATTGGATTGGGACAAGACCCCTAATACCCTCATGGGCCCATGTAAGAAGGGTCCTTAAAGGCTCTGGACTCTGGATGTGACGACATGAAAGCGCAGAGCCAGACCCGAGTCAATGGGTCTGACACGGGCCGAAGCGGGGGTTTACGTGAGCATGATGGAATGATTGGTTTGAAGTAAGTAAGCAGGTAAGCTATAACTAATAGCAGGCAGGCTGGGAGGTCGAGAAAACGGAGTGCAATCCCTTCGTCCGTGAAGCTTGGACTCCGGGGACTCTGAGGACTTTGGGGATAGCATGCTTTAACACGAAGGAATCTCTAGATTAGGACTGTGCAGAGGTCCTAGATTATAGACTATGGGTGGTCTATAGCCGGAGTCTCCCACTGTCGAAGGTGAAATGTTTACGGAGAAGGATCTAAACAGGATTTAGTTGGATTACATAGGTAGTCGTCGCCTTGGCTTGTGACGGGGTTCAGATAGGGGTATGACGTGGGCACTTCTATGCCTCTGCGTCGACGACAGAGCTTCTTGACCCCTCGCTGCAGGGTCTATCGATAATGGGATAATGCGCAATTGATAGCTAGTTATCGCACGCATGCATGCGCGGGCAGGCGGGGTAATGGATGATACGTTGGAGACGCGCAGGGTCTTAATATTGAGTTTTTTCATGTATGCATTTCACGGCATGTGAAAGTGGATTGACGCACGCAACCGTCTTTGGAAAATCCATCCTGAACCATGCTGGAAGCGCCTGACTGTTGCTCGATACCACCACCGTGTCTCGGTGTGATGGGGGCAGGTTGGGAAACTAAAGAAGAGGGAGGTCAAGTGATGACTTCTAATGAGAGAAGCGTGATCACCAATCTGATGGAGGGGAGGGATGTCTTAGGGATGTCTTAGAACAATAAAGATAACGATAAGATGAAGATGGATAACCATAAATAGTACCTAGCGCCCAATGCTACGCTAAGTACCGTGTGTCTTGGGTGACACACCCACACGCACCCACCCATATATGCTAAGGCACATCCATGGACATGCTAAGGCATCCGAGAGACGGCTAGGGCGGATCTAGGCGAACTGACCCGTCGTCTTAGGTTCGCGCCATCTCCAAAGCAAAGTCTAGGTCATGTGGATGGCTTGATGTAGCCCATGACAAGGAGAAGATGAGATTAGATGTGATAGATGGTATGTCGTTCTCGATAAGCACGAAAGTGTCAGCCACGTTATCTAGGTAGAAATCGAGTATCAACCGATTACGGCGTCCAAGTCGTATAGATGGAATTGATGAGATGGTCAGGCAATTGTCTTTAGGCACCTGTCCTCGCGACCCGGCTGGTGTTAACACACTACCTAGTCACTCGGTACTTGCGGACAGGCCGATCTACCTGTTACATAGGTAGATGATGGTTCTAGCTTGGGTTTTCAAATATGCCATGGTTTGCTAAGAGGAAGCATTCATGCCGGTAATTAGGTTTCAATTGATGGGCGAATAGCTTCGTTGGGGCCATTAGAGATAAACAGTATGCCTACCTGATATGATACGCCTTTAGTTGAGGTGGACCGCGCTGGCTTACCCGTCGTGTCCATGTATTGGACTACGTGAACAAGTCGTAGGCATCGACAACGACTCTAGAAGGGCACCAAACATAGATTGACTTCTAGTGCCAATTGGGTTGAGAACAACTTACACACAAGGACTTAATTGAACGAGAAGTACTGGTAGCCTGTAGGTACCCGTCGTTCGAAGGGTCTGGGGCCTTGGTGCCTAGTTGTTTGTTTCAAGGCTGCCAATTGACGACGCGAGGAATGGCTGTGATCTATTCCATTGATGCCCACACTTCGAGTGTCGTCGCCCTCCGATTAGGCATAATCCCGTAAAGCATGAACAAGGTACTTAGGTGTACAGGAAACCCGATTGTACAGGAACGTAAGGTAGTTTTATGTGACTTGACCTGATGTCGAAAACGAGTCTCACATATTAACCCTCGGGCGCTTTCGGGTGTGTCTTGCGCATCCTTCCGCCCACAACCTGTAAAATGTTAATGGGACGGTTCTTGAGGCGAAACTGGGGAAATCGTGGCACAACAAGGAAGCTACCTTTGACTGGGCGAAGCTACAGGACTGGTGCCTTGAAGCGAAGTTGGATGAATTGGCGGATTTCAGAAACCTAGACCGATGTCAATCCGGATCCGTCGGGGGACGCTAAAGCATTCCATCGATAGCAAACGAAATGGAAATGGAAATGGATAAATAAGTCCGCCAAAGTCCGAGCTCGACGTTGATAAATCATAAGCAGAGAAGATATGAGACCGGGTTCGATCAAACAACGATCAACCCGAATCGCTATGTGGAAATAATAATCAGTCCGTCTGTCCGCCCACAGCTCCACGAGCGAGACTAGCGTAGGCAACAAAGTGTCGTCAGCATTGCGATAACATGGCGGTATATTCTTCCGTTACGCGTGTCGACCGCAGACCCATACGTATTGTAATGTAATACCTAAGAGGAAGAGGCGAAATGGCGGAAATGGGTTAAATGTTATCGCCGCGCCGACGCTCTCTACGATTGAGAGCCCTACAGCAGCGCGAGGTACCTCTGGTATGCACAATACCAGTGCTACATACGCCATATGCTGAGAGATCTGGGGTGGCCCGCCAGATTGGATTTGTGAGCAATAGAGAAAAGCAAGGCCGATCTGGGGGGCCTAGCTAGTGTAGCTGGTTAGGCTGTAGCATATCCCATACCCATCTTATTGCAGTGTATCACGACCCACCCACCCATCTAGCAGCCAGTGCACCACTACGCCCCATTATATTGAGATACGATTGACGGAGGGCGGGTGACTTCAGCATATGACACACCCTGTGAGTGGTGAATTTGTCACGTACCGCATGTCGTGGGGTCTAGTAGTGGTACCTGGGGTTGGAAAAGGGTACATACTTGTTCCGTTTCAGCCTACAGCCACTGCAGACATGCAGACATGAGCTGGGCTTATCGATACCTACCCTTAATACAGATTGAAACGAAATGCATAATGCACGGCTTATTAGATGATCGTCAGAATTAAAGAATTAAGTTTCTCGCTAGGCTTCAACAGGAAGTTTAGGCTTGGACGAAAAGACCCTTCGTCCAATGATTAGCGCTCCTTTCAACGACATCCTATGTTGGGTATAGGTTAGGTGCCTAATTTCCTTGAATATTCCCCCCTCATCCGCACAATTGTTGAGGAAAAAACAAGTTGGTAACGCAATTTTCCATTCTCGCGATTCTTTTTCCTTCCTCGCCTCGCTATTATTGCATTATGACTCACTCGCAAAGGGCGCAGAGGGGGCCTCGACTCTTCAGCTCAATGGGCTCCATCCGCACACGGACGGCTCTTTCCAACGAATTGGTCTTTTGATTGGCCAATTCCTCCTCGATTCCAATTGCTCCGTCCCTCGTACCTTAGCCTGCGACTTTAGGTGGCAACACTCGAACCTCTCATGGCCCAACTTTTCGCTCCTCAATTGCTTGCTCAATCGCGTCTGTTTCCGGAGCTTGTCTATCTACAGAATAGCCGCCCTATCCGCCGAGATGTCCGGCTCCTCTATCAATCAATGCAAGGAATCGCATTGCGCCTGCAATGCTGTGGTTCCTGTGTTGGGCTCTCCCGGATAACGGCTGTATCTACGCCGTCGCAACACGGTCGCGCCAGCTCTAATACCTACCTACCTAGGCAATAAAGAAGAATCCTTCTTCCATCTCAATACATCTCGGGGAAAAGAAATGGTCGGCAGTTCACAGAACCTGACCTTGTTAAGGATGCCCCCAGGTACGCATTGCATAAAATTCATATGTTATTATGTACAATTGTGCCTTGATTAGTGTCTGCTCTATTATATTGCCCCTGCCCTAAAAGCCCTCAATTCCATTCCCATATTGCCACTGTTTGTACCCATTATCGTAGCCACAACACTAAATCCCTATGCAAGACCTCCAGATATCTCTACAGTAGCTCATCTACCTTGCGTGCATATGTGTCTTGGCAGCGTCTCTGGCTAACGGGATGATGACATGTCAGATTCAGGTCCGATATGAAGCTTGCAAAGCTCCGTATTCATCAATGTGGCTCTGCCTTGGTTGGTAGTTGGCGTCGCCCACTTCATACGTCCAACAATTGGCCAACGGTTTCAGAACACCTGGTTTGAACAAATCCCATACCGTTATTCACGGATGAGCGATAGCCAGACACTGCGTGACACGAGGCAATTCCACCTTTCGTCATTATTGCAATTACACAGGGTTCAAGCTGTTTGGCCCGCTCGAGAGCGCAACAGTTTGGGCATCAGGACCATCTAGAGGAGAAAACCAATTCGCCGGATAAGGCTTCTCGTAGATGGAGAAGCGCACTTACGGACTAATCACGGTGCCTAATTTCGCGCAAATTTCGTGTGCCTGTGGCTGTTACTGACTTGTCGACGTCAGTTCCGCATGCGTGTGAAGATTGCAGCTTTATCTATCTTTGCACCGAATGCCGTCTTCGATCCAAGCAGCTTGAGCATTCCAATTCGTCCGTGTCATTGGACCCCGCGTTGCAAGGGCTGTTGGGGTGACAAATTCATATGCCTTAGTTGGGCTTCTATCTGGAGGGGAACCTCCAGCCAGACCTGACGCATCTTGAGAAAAAAGGTATACATGCCAACTCCAGTTAGTTCGATTCACCTTAGTGGTGGACGACTACCAAGCGGAGGCGTGGTGGTCTATGTCTTGCCTCCGTGTGTGAGTGTGGCACACGATCCCTTATTCTTCACTCCTTACCCCCACTCCTTGTCTCCAACAACGCTTTCATGCTCACAATCCAATGTGTCGATTCTCCATTGAAGCCTGATCACGTTGCAAGCTATTCAAGCTTTGTGCGCCCCAATTGCGTCGCTCGTGAAGCACAATTGAGTTGGAGAACATGTCAATTCTGTTCCTTATTCATTGTGCACCAATATGGATCAAGTCATCTAGACAATTCGAACAGCTTCGGATTCTTTCCACGCGATTACTTACAGGTAATATATAACGGGTGGCCGCATATGAGAGGTAAGATAGGATGAGTGAATCCCTAATCCCGCTGGTGGCCGACAAAAGCCAACATTTGAGAGATTCAACTTGGGCGGAGTCGCTATCCCAATTTGCGTTGTACCTTTTCTCTAGTGGTACTTACAGGTACTTTAGTTAGTCTGGGGAGGCACGACTTTCGCGCAGGACCTGGTCCCAAAAATAAGCCAACGTTAATGTTGCACACCCCTGCCGCCGCCACGCCGCGCTGCCCTGTCCCTTGTCCCTGCCCTGTCCGAGCCTGCCTTATGACTGTCATCGATGACTATTGGAGGGAGGCAGCAAGTGAAGTGTGACTCTTCGACGACACACACCACCAAATCGTATCCACGTCTATATCCGACGAGGTACGGACCCCAAACAGATACATTCAGAAGTCACCAGCGTTAAGCTGCCTATCAGTACTTGTTTTCACTTGTGTTTCTTCCCTCCCACTCTTATTCCTACCTTCAAAATCTACCTATTTCTCGACCCTCCGTCCGGCTGGTTCTGGAACTTACGTTTTCTCTCTTTTTACTTTTTCTTAGTCGTTCTACGCTTCAATTGCAGTTCGTTCGAATTACGTCTAAGTAACTTACACAATCCTTCGCCACTCATCCTTCAGATGCGCACTGTTAGACTCGGCGTTTAAACTTGGCCTCCAGATAATTGTCCTAGATCACTGGCAAATGGTGGCTTTATCCGTTTCAAGAGTTTACAGCACGCTCGCCTCTTGCCGCTACGACAAGAACAATACAATCTGGACGTCCATTGTTTGCTCTTCTGCTGTTCCTGATTAACCCATTTTCGGACAGCAGTTGCACTGACAACAAGGAGACGTCTACTTACACCTTAACTCCGAAACCAGCTCTGCGCTCTTCTTCCATCTTCTAGCAGCTGGTTATATCTACCAACACCCATCATCTCGATCCGGCGTATTTAACTGAACTCAATTCAACTCTCAGAATTTAGTTCATTTTGTTACAATCACAATTGCATACATTGAATTGCTGTTGATTCCACTCAGTGAAGCAATTCGTACGCAACTCGGTGTCTGCCTAATTTGCCACGCTTTACCATCATCGACCCACAGCTCTTGGGACAACCATTCACCATGGCTGACAAACCAACATCGCCAACGTCTGTACAGCCCTCTTCTCCCTTCGTCGGGCAAATGGTAGTCAAGACGTCTCCAACTCATATTTCTTCCCCGCGCATCATGGATAAAACTTCAATTTCCTCGATCGCACCATCGAAAGACTCTGGCATCAAGAAACCTCTCGACATCAGCAATCTGATGTCACCGCCTGAAGCCACTCGATTCGACTCCTTTTTACAGCGACGCGACTCCAAACCCGCTGGCCCCATTGTCTCCGACATGCGCCGAATGGGTCCAGTCCCACCGTTGTCGCCCCCCATCTCACCTGCTACCAAGGTGGTGGACCATCCTATTCATGTTGTGCCGTCGCCGAACACTCCAGTGAAGGATCCGATTCTGTATCCTGCGCAGGACGTCACGAACTCTCCGCAGCAGCGACCGTTGTTTGGTCAGGATGAACCCATCGGCGTGCGCAGAATTGTCGACGAGCACGTCAATGCGCGACCGGCGAATCTGTTTAGGGAGGCGACTCCTCCGAACCGGGAAGACTACGAGTTGGTCCTGTTCTTCAGTTCTAAGGTCATGGAGCTGTATAGGAAGGACCCGAACGCTTGGCGCAAGCGCGAGCATGATCAGTTGATCAAGGACAGACAGGCCCGAGCGCGCAATCACCCAAAGCTTCAACCAATCCTTCCTGCGAAGGCTCCGCAGATTCGCAAGGAGACGCAGCGCACGAGAGTCGCGAAACCAGCCAAGGTCGTGAAGGCAACCCAATCTCAATCTACGGCTCCGCGTCCGATCCGGTCTTATCCTACTACGGGTTCAGGTCAACCTAACCGCGTGCCTAGCGCGACACCCGACCCTTCATCACGTCGTGCGGTCGCCCCGAACCGAGAGGACAAGGACTTTGCTTCGCTTCAGAACTTCTGTCCGCCCTTGGAGACGCTGGCAAACCTCAAACCTAACAGCCTCAAGGTAGACTGGAAGGGTAGTCCGATCGACTTGAGCAATGATCCGCATCGCAACCTTCTCCATCCAGATGAGCTCATTCTAGCTGCCAATCTCCGCCTTGACTGCGCCACCTACCTTACGAGCAAGAGACGAATGTTCATCAGACGCCTCGAATGCCTTAACGTGGGTAAGGAGTTCCGCAAGACAGATGCGCAGCAAGCTTGCAAGATTGATGTCAACAAAGCATCGAAGTTGTGGACGGCCTTTGACAAGGTTGGCTGGCTTAACAAGGCGCACATGGGCCCCTACATGTAAAGATTCAATATCTTTCTTTGACGGTCCCTCTGGCATGGATCGTCTTTTGGGTGCAGTCATGCTATATTCTTGACGCTTCTGGATTTTACGGCTCATACGGCTTCATAACGTACATACGAAATTTGACATGACCTGGACGGATTTCCTTTTTGATACGACCACCGGGTTGGTCTAAGCGATATTTCATTTTCATTTGTATTGGCCTGGCTCTACACGGTTTTCCCTTTTCCCCTTTTTCACAGCCCTCTTCTATCAGCATCACATCACACGGAAGGGGATTTGGTTTTCATCGACGAACAGCATAACGGAATTGCAATGATACCCGGAGTGAGCAGATCCCTACTTCTATGGTTACTCCACTCCACAGATTTTTCATTTACGGTCCGGATGAGGTTGGTGGGCTCACTGGTCGGTTGGTTCATTTGGTTTGGCATCGGTCAGATTGGGTGTTGCCCCATTACGGATACCTCTGCATCATGTTTGGCGTTTTTTATGGCCCTCGCGGAGGACGAGATGGGCTTTTGATTTGGTTTCAATGACAGAATGAGAACCCCGAAATGGAGGCGTATATGTATCACAGGTCGTTTGAGAGACGAACCTCAGCGACTTGATTTCTTAATGATCCTCCTACCTTTTAAGGCTAGATGGAATCTTCTTTGATAGGCGGTTTTGCAACGACACCAATTTTTGGTAGTTGGCAATGGCAAATACCAGATATACAAACTCATTATAATATGTGCACCATTCAGATTGCAGTTTTAAAGTAGCTAAGTCTTGAAGGGGCTATTTTGAGCATATTCTTGGCTCCATAGAGTTTCAAGTGACAGGCTGTTAGAAGCGTAGTCACGATCCGTCCCGCGAATTGCGGGCTGGTTTTTTTTTACTACTATGTCTGTATGTGATATCTACCCCATACCCAGCTCTATGGTTCACGCTATGAAGCCGGCGTATCTGCCCCTTGCCTTAGCGCTGGCGCTGCCGTGCCCCGGATCAGCGACGATGTGGGATTCTACGTAGATCTCGGGGGGCCCCTACATTAAAAACTATGCCCGTGATATCACCCCGCCATTTTAAAAGACGGGCCTGCACAATACGTTGTTTAGAGTTTTTGCGCAATAATTACACGTATGATACCTATATAAGTCCCCAGGTTGCCCCCATTAGCTTTGCATCTTGTCTACCCGGATTCGGGTATGTGTGCCCCTCCCCCTTTTCTGCAGCGTGAGGTCAACGTACAGCTTGCGACGATTGAGTTACATGCTTACGCACACGTTTTCGGCAGCGGTGCCGAGGACACATGGATTCTTTTAGGGGGTACATTAGGGGAACGGGACGGGTTCCCCCGCAGTGCAGTCTACCGCATTCGTGTCACATCGCGCCGGAGACATGGATTTTAAAGCTTAAGTGACCGTGACATCGCACCGTTATCATAAGTTTTATATGAGCGGCTTAAAAGATGCACACATATCACAAGGTCAATATAAGGTTGGCATGTGGAAAAACATGGGGGTAAGAGTACCAGGTAGGTGAGTCGTTGACATTAAGTTAGTTTATTCTTAATGTGCTTAATCTCTGCTTTAGAGTTTGCATTAAGACACTCCGGACGCTCCGGGCATAATAAGACGAAAACACCAAGAAAACGAGACAAAGAATTATGTTTTCCATGACATCATTCTGTTTACCTCTTGGGTACCCAACCAATGTTTCCAAACACGTGGAACACGAGGATATCCACGTGGTAGGAGATGCAAAGTGACATGGTCGGAAACTATATCATGCGATATCGTTATCAACATGTGTACTGCAGAAAAAAAACGCAAGATCTGATCCTCGAGGTACACGCAGCCAAGAACCACCCCTAGATACGCAACAGATAAGCTCGATACTACTACGCAACGCACAGAAAATCCTTGGCAAGATGCGTAACTTTCCGGGAAAATACGCGTCTCATTACTTTAACTTCGACCATTTCCATAACAACCCGAGGTTTGGGAATACTAGATAGTTTGGAGAGACTATATATAGAAACGAGGAAACACGTGATATTTAGGGTTATGGCATCTCGGACACTGTCAGGTTATAATGTTGACGTCCAGCACGTTGAGGGAGAGCTGACCACCCTCTTATTAATCTATTACGCGTACTTATCATGAGATTCATACCTGCAATCATGAAACGCCCACACTACCTAGAAGCGGGCCGCGAGTTCACTCTCCCGCTGCAAGGGTGTATCCGCCGTCCACAGCCACAGTCTGGCCGTTCAGATACTGGTTCACGGCGAAGAACAACACGGTCTGTGCCATATCCTCGTCTTTGCCTGGTCGGCCCGCCGGGACTTTCTCTGCGTACTTCTCGCGCTCGATGTGGCTCTTCTGGTCTTGGTTGCTGCCATCCGTCGTCACTGTGTCGCAAGTATTGCATTAGCCATGGACACCCTTAACTCATTCAAAC
Source organism: Hypoxylon perforatum (assembly GCA_028571165.1). NCBI lineage: Eukaryota > Fungi > Ascomycota > Sordariomycetes > Xylariales > Hypoxylaceae > Hypoxylon > Hypoxylon perforatum. The sequence continues at coordinate 2,528,642 of JAOXNQ010000006.1, forward strand.
ACTGTATCAATCGCGTACGCAGTTCGGGCGGACAGAGGTGTATTAAGAGGGGGTGAAGGATTAGATACACTGCTGAAAACTCAGGTACTCACTTTCACTAGGGAAGACGCCCGGCGCGATCGAGTTGATGCGGATCTTCAGCTTGTTGGCAGCCGTCTCAGCCGCCAGCATGCGCGTAAGGTGGATAGCGGCGCCCTTGGACGCGTTGTAGGCGAAGTGGTGCTGCGACGTCTTCACCAAACCGCTAATAGAGGAGATATTTATAACGGTGGCGGACCAGCCGGGGAACTTGGTCGACGACTTCTGCAGCAGCGGCAGGAACGCCGTCGTCGCGAAGTACACCTGCGCGACGTTGGTCCGGTACACGTCGGTCCAGTCCTCGACCGTCGACTTGTCCGCGTCGAACAGGTTCTGCTTCATCTCCTCGGCCGACCCCGCCTCCGTCTGCAGCGTCGACCCGCTGATGCCCGCATTGTTGATCAGGATGCACAGGCAGTCTTCCTTCGCGGACACTTCCTTCACCAGGTCCGCGATCTGCGCCTTGTCCGTTAGGTCGCACTGGATCGGCACGATTGAGTCCTTGCCCTGCGAGTACAGCTCGACGACGCGGTCTAGCTTCTCCTTCGTGCGCCCCGTGATGTACACCTTGGCGCCGTTGGCGACGAGCGCCTGCGTTGCCATCAGCCCGATGCCCGAGCCACCGCCCGTGACGAGCGCCACATGGCCCTTCAGGTCGAAGAGCTTGTCGCGGCTGAAGGAGTCGTTGTGACTGTTTGTGGATGCCATTCTGGCGGGTTGAACTGGATTTATCGATCTAGAAGATTGCAATTGAAAGTATACAGATGGTATAGCACGACTTGCAGAGGATTTGCTGATGAGTGAACTACCGGCTCGCAATATGATGCCGGATAGCGGTCTCTTATGGTGGGCTATGGCTCGTACGACGGGAGAGATCATGACGTCTCAGTGCTGGTGTCAAAACCGAAGTATGCATCTTGACAAGGGGCCTGTTGCTTCTTGTACCTGCCCAAGAATCTCGATTGAGACCTTATCAACGGTGAAAGCTGAGAAGTCATGACGAAATTGAGGTTCACTCTGCCGGTCGTTTGCATCATTGCGGGGAGCTGGTGACGGTTACATGGGGTTGGCTTCTGATTGGCCACGGCTTGCTTAAGCCCCGTATTTTAGGTAGCGGAGGAGCAATCGTTCCGGCTTATGCAATCACTCTCTTTTCACCTTCTCTCAACAAACTTACCTACAACTTCATCTCTCTTCTTTCTACATATGCTCGGTTAAGAAGAATATTATAAAATATTCAATAACAGCATTACTCTCCACCCTTATTTTACTAATCGTGACGTTGATTTAACCCAAGGCGATTACGGAATATGTCCAAAGCTGAAAGCTGAGACTACCGTAGTCCTTATTCAATCCCCAAAACACTTGAGAGGAACATTCACAATAAATATCTATACACGAAGTGACTCGGTCAGAAACCTAAAGCTAGAAACCGTCTTAATTAACCTTGGTGGTTCGATTATCCCGATCACAATGTGCACCAAAATGATCCCTACACGGACATTGCTTAACTCCGCCAGCTCGAGCGATTCCGAGAAGGCGACGATCGATCCCCTTGCCTAAACTAGCCAAGCCTATTAGCTGCGCAAAGCGAAGCAGAGCCGCTCGTAAGATGAATGTTACAGTGACCCATTTTAGTATCATCGCGGATTCGACTATCTCCGTAGCGACTGGCAGTAACCGATGGCTAATACAGCTTCAACTGCTATATACTCGGGGTTGCCGCCGCTCGTCCATGTACGTGCGAGCATGCGAAGACCGAAGAGGCAAAGATGCGACGATGTCCAAATCCGCCATGCGCCGTAGAGCGAACAGTATATTAACACAGGTATTGAAGATGAAGAAGTCATGCCCATTCTCTTGACACAAGATTTAAGAAAGTGCTGAACTATATCACACTTACGGGAGTCGGCAATTATCATCATGAGCTCTAACAATAAGCCAGCCGAGGATCGCGAGAAAAATGATCCTAGCAGCAGTGAGAACACTACTGTTACTCAACCTAGCCCACCGCCGGATGGCGGGCTCAAGGCTTGGTTGCAAGTTGTAGCCAGCTGGATGCTGATTTTCAATACTTGGGGTATGTGTATTGCCATGCGAAGAGACGAGCATAAGTCTAAACGTAACTACAGGAGTTATAATTACCTTTGGCGATTATCAAGCCTTCTATGAGTCCGGCCAACTCTTCACCCAGACTTCGTCCAATATCTCCTGGATCGGCTCTATCCAGGCGCTTCTCGTCTTCGTTATGGGCGCGGTGGTGGGTCCAATCTACGACAGGGGTTACTTGAAGCCGATACTCTTCGTCGGCAGCTTCTTCATCGTTTTCGGCCACATGATGCTCTCCCTGTGCACGCAATACTGGCAAGTCGTGCTCGCTCAGGGGTTCGTCATCGGCATAGGGGGTGGCTGTCTTTTCGTCCCGTCGCTTGCCGTGCTCCAGCCCTATTTCAGCAACAACCTCGGTCTCGCTCTCGGCATCGCTGCGACCGGCAGCTCGGCCGGGGGTGTCATATATCCCGTCATCTTCATCAATCTGATCGACCGCCCCGGTATCGGGTTCGGATGGACCGTCCGCGTTATGAGTTTCGTCGCCCTCGCTACCTTGTTGATCCCTCTGGCGTTTTCGCAGATGCGCACTAAGCCCTCGACAGCTCGAAGTATGATAGACACGAGTGCATTTCTTGACCGCCCCTATATGCTTTGCGTGCTGGCGTGCTTCTTGGGATATACTGGATGCTACACGGCTTTTTACTATACGTCTTATTATGCACAGGCAAATGGTTGGACGACCGACAGCTTAGCACTCTATCTCGTCCCTATTATGAACGGCGCATCCGCCTTTGGCCGGGCCCTGCCAAATTGGCTTACGGACAAGATTGGTGCTACTAATGTCATCATACCCGGTGAGATTTATTCATATAATCTGTCAATATTGTCATAAACCCACGAATTATTAGCTAACTGATACTACTGCTGCTAAGGCGCGCTCATGACTGGCGTTCTTCTCCTGTGCAACTTGGCCGTACACAATGCTGCCGGTATAATATGCACCACTGCCTTCCTCGGTTTCTTCTCGGGCGTATTCTTCGCGACTCCGCCGGTTCTCATTATCGCCCTAACGAAGGACAAGTCCAAGGTTGGCACTCGTATGGGAATGGCGTTTGCGATGATAGGTCTCGGCGTGCTTACCGGAGGCCCCGGAGGAGGCGGCGTTCTTCAGCGTGATCCGAGCGCTCTCGACTGGAGGTCTACGTGGACATATGCTGGCGTTTTCGCGCTCGGCTCAGGTGCCCTGTTCTATGTCTTGCGGGTATGGCAACGTGGATTCAAGCTCGCCGTTAAGGTTTAGGTTCGATCTTATTGAGATGTACAGCTCCAAAATCCAAGTGTCCATAATACCACATGTCCATACTCGCAGTTTCAAGCAATTATGACCTCCCTCAACCGCCCCGACTTTGCTGATGATGGCGCTGTACGTAACTAAAGTTGCATTTCATCGGTTCGCCAACAAGCGATGAATGTCGTGGGGATTCTGGGATATTGAAATCGACCCCCAAAATAATTGAAGTAATTTTTAACTTCTAGAAATGATAGACGGATCGAAGGCGCCGAGAAATCTGGACCATAGACCGTTGTCGTGATACAGAGCGAGCACGAAAACGCCGTTTTAATGACCCAGTCCTTCCGCATAGGACGCTCACACTTATCCAGCTCAATTTAACCATTGCCGCACTCGGTAGCCGAAGAGAGTCCCGACCTGTTTGGATATTCTCGCGATTGGTTAGCCGAGAATGCAGACCGGGTCTCCTTTTCATATCCGGATCCCAGTGCCACGCGTTTGACTACGGGATGCAACCCAAGAGACTGGGAACAGGCTGAGTGTTGTACTCCGCTCTCCCGCCTCCTGATAGACGATATCGTGGGGGAGTGAAGAAAACAAACCTAGAATGGCCGATTAATAAACTCTCTGGACGATCAGTAATTTTTATAAAACGATCTTCCCCGTCAAAATCGAATTTTTTACCTACACTCCTCCGCTTCATCGTCTGCTCATCTGCCTATCCGTCACCAGTCCATTTGAAGAGATGCATCGGCTACTTCGACAGATTGCCTTCCTGGCGTTTCCCTTAATGGGGATCGTCGGCGAGGTCTCGGCCGCGACGCCCTCTCCTGGATGTGGCAAGGCTCCGACGCTCATCACTCCGGGTGCAGCTAGCACACCGCTGACCCTGTCGCACAACAATAAACAGCGGCAATACTTCGTAAAGATGCCCGCGGACTACGACCAGGACCATCCGTACCGCCTGATCTTCACGCTCCACGCCCTAGGAGGCACCGCGCAGCAGGTGATAGGCGGCACGGGCGGCTACCTCCCCTGGTACGGCATGCCGGACCAGGTGAACGACACCGTGAACGCCATCTACGTGGCGCCGAACGGGCTCAACAACGGATGGGCGAACCAGGCGGGCGAGGACGTGGGGTTCCTGCAGGCGGTCATGGCGGCCGTCGAGGGCGACCTGTGCGTGGACCAGAACCTGCGGTTCTCGACGGGCTTCAGCTACGGCGCCGCCATGTCCTACGCGCTCGCGTGTTCGCTCGGCACGCAGATCCACGCCGTGGCCGCGCTGTCCGGGAACCCGATGATCAGCGGGTGCAGCGGCGGGACCCAGCCCGTCGCGTACTACGGCGAGCACGGCGTCAGCGACCAGGTGCTGCCGATTGCTGGCGGCAGGGAGATGCGCGACCGCTTCGTGCAGAACAACGGGTGCACGCTGCAGACGCCGCAGGAGCCCGCGGCGGGGAGCGGTACGCATATCAAGACGACGTACGCTGGCTGCGACCCCGACTACCCCGTCGTCTGGGTTGCGTTTGATGGGGACCACACTCCCCAGCCCATCGACAAGGGGGCGCAGGCGACTTTCGCGGCGGCGGAGTCGTGGAATTTCTTCTCTCAGTTCACATAGGTGGGACGCTAGTCTAATGTTTGATGTGGATCTCTTCAAGTATCTAGCTTAATCTATAGATGATGGCCTAAAGTCTATTTTTGGTGCAATCTGATATAGTTTAACTATTCCACTGTGATATGAGGCCTGTATAAAATGATTACATTCCGAGCCAGGAAGGGTAGGAAAGGAGGCGATTCATGAAGGTTTTTATTTAAATCTGACGCACTCTGGTTGAGATCTTTGACGGCCTATATCGCGATCTCATCGCCCGTGCTAGGACTCGAGTCTAGAAAAAAAAAAACCATCAAGTATTTCTTCTAATTGAGTAAGGTTTTTGTGACTACCTAGATAGTTAATCTTTACTTTTATCATTAAATGATAACTTCAGCCAGTATAGCCGAAAACAGGGAATTAGGAGTCAAGTCATAAGGTCTCCCTTAGCTCAGGTTAAAGTAATAATAGCTCGCGGGGCCCAGGCTGGGCAACTCGGGTTTAATGATTATAATGGTAATTATTTAATATAACTTTCGGGTGATGCTTATGACTTCTATTTATATCCCGTAACTTGGCAATTATACACGGGTTTTTAACGACAGGAATAATAATATTATTGTACGAGAACTATCATAACTTTAGTATTTAAAATATTCTATAAGAGACATCGAATGGTAGGAGTTGAAGATCATCGGGCAAGTATCCACATGTAGGATGGAAGTAGGATTGTGGAAAACTTCCTGCTATTTGTAGGAATAGCGTCGTCGATATTACTTCATACCTCATCAAAGGAACCCTACCTTGCCACTTAACTTGAAATACTTCTACATGGGTTTCAGCTCCGTTGAGTATAAGTTCCAAGGCATGCCAAGTTCATGTCAATAGCCGTGTCACCGGATAGTACAAGCTCTCTAACTAGTCACAATGCTTGTTTTAAATCTATCAATTTCATTATCTAGCATAATCCTCGCAGCAAGCCCAATTTACGGCACCGTGCTACCCGGCGATACCGCCGACTCAAATTCAGCTGTCACAAAGCGATGGTACGGCGAGATGAATAAACAGGAGGCAGCCTGGATTGTGTGCCTCAATATTTTTCGCAACCAACGAGAGGCAAAAGAAGACGACTGGGCCGCCTATCAGGCCGCTCGTGTTAGCTGTGAAGGCCAATTTGGGCATGATATTGGTAGCGTCCTCGATACCAACTATGATCGTAGGCATATCTTTTCTATACCATCGTTCTACAAGTGCAAGAAATGATTGTTAACCTCGTTGATGCAGTTCATTATCACGGCCAGCTGAGATTCCCAAGCGACGAGGATCGTGATAAGGCCTTCGAAGTACTTGCGTAATGTACCAGCTAAGAACTTGTTGCCAGTCTTATTCGCACTACTAGCCATGGTTTCGGGTGCAACAAAAAGCCTAGAAAATGCAATAACGAATGTGCGACAAGAAGGTCATGCTATGACGCCGGGTAAATGCTCATTACATCAACAGAATTAATACCGATCTGCCTGCCAACAACGACAACGATGCAGGGAATGAGTTCATCATGAAGCAATTGCTATGAGCGCGCATCAATGCTGAAAACGTTGGCTTCAAAGAGATGCATCTCTCTAGATCTCGATGGTGAAAGGACGCCAACTTATTGTAACGGACCGGTCGGCTCTTTCGATGAGAAGTAGTGAGGTCTATGCTGGGGTAGCTGAGGTTGACCGGCCAATTGATTAAGAGTTAGCATTAAATTTAGGTAATTCGAAGAATGTTCTATACCTCACTAGCTCCGGCACGCACCAATAGGCTACTAGGGCATCTGTAAGGAGAACTCGGCAGCGCGCCCCGAACCGATCGGGTCTCATTTCGCGGGGGCGGAGCCCAGAAGTGGACCCGACATCACCACCCCGACCTCGTGACGAGGGTAATACGAGAATTGGCATTTCGTATTGCGTTTGATCGTGACCGCAATCGCCTTACGATCGCGCAAGTTCCAGTTAACGTTCCAGTTAATTCCTTAGGTAACTAGGCTTAGTAGCAGAGGTAGCAGAGTAGTTAGACAAGTGCCCTTGACACGTTTTTCGGGTAACGCATTGTGTACAGGCTTGAGCCGTATATAAGTTATGTTTGCCTCGCTGCTACTCAGCTGTTTCTTTCTCTTTTCTTCACCAGCATCCAAGTTAATAATCTAATCATAATATCTTAACTCATCAATCACATTCGCTACCCGGATATTCATATCTATCACCTTACCAAATTCATTCAAAATGAAGTCCTTCAGCACCGTCATGGGCGTCGCCCTCGCTGCCACTAGCGTCTCTGCCCAACAAGCTGTCGTCAGAAACAACTGCCCCAACACCGTCTACGTCCAGTCGTTCCCCTACGACGGCAGCGCCGCCGGTCCCCTGACCACTTTGGCTTCCGGACAGACCTTCTTCGAGGCCTTCCGACCCTCCGGATCGGTCAGTTCCGCCCATCATTGACATCTCCAGGATCAATTAAGCTGACCGTATATACAGACCGTCAAGATCGCGACCACCAAGACCCTCACCAGCCCGCTGTTCTTCGGCTACTCGTTCACCGCCAACCCCGACTACGCCTACTACGAGTTCAGCTCGTAAGTCGCTCTGATCAACTACTTCTCGTCTCTCATTTACTAACACCGTCATTAGTGAGTGGGGAAACCCCTTCGCCAACTCGCACAACACCCTGGGCGCTGGCGATGGCTGCGAGTCCTTCAACTGCGCTGCCGGCCAGGCCAACTGCTACAGCACGCCGTCGCACAAGATCGTGTACGGCTGCCCGCAGCCCGTTGACTTGGAGGCGGATCTCTGTGCTTAAGTTGATTGATCAATTGATTTGAGAGAATTATGCATTCTAAAAGTTCTATGTATATATCTATGTCAAAGGCGTTAATGGTATAATAAATAGACTTGGTTTAGGGGAATGATTAGTGTTGTCATAAGTGCAACCCAGCACGCCATGCGATGAAGAAATTGCAACATGAACCTTATTCTTAACCAATGAAATGTTTCGTAGTCGTAGAAACCCTTACTTCAACTGCTCAAAGCGCTCCTTCTCCTCGTCGTTCCTCGCCAAGTAATCCACGGTCCAGCGCCACAGGTCCTCCTGCTTCGCCTCCTCGTAGCTGGCGGGACTCGTCTTAATCGGCTTCGGCCCCTCGAAGTACTTGCCGCCCTGGCCCTCCCCTTCGGGTCCGACCGCGAGACGCGCCAAGTTGGCCCCGGACTCGTGCGCCGTGTGCACGTTCGGCGAAAGCAGCAGCCGCATCAGCGGAATGAGCCGCGGCAGGATGTGCAGCCAGACCCAGCGCGCCACCGGGTTGGCCTCCCGCGCCAGTCCCGTGCCGGGCATGAGCCCGGGGTCGAACGCAGTCACAGCAATACCACTTTCCGCCGTCGCGCGCTGCGTCAGCCGCCGGTGCAGCGCGTACGTCCAGAGCACGTTGGCCAGCTTGCTCTCGGCGTACCGCTGG
>JAOXNQ010000006.1:2537252-2569657 GCA_028571165.1 Hypoxylon perforatum
TTTTAATTTAATTATATAATACCGTTTTAGTTTTTATTTCGGGCACCGAGTAATTTTAGATTTTTATCTTTTGAGATTTAAATTAGATTTCAGAAAGCTCATGTATTAGATTTACTAATCGAAAGCTCTAAGGTCGACATTGCTAAATATACCTCGTTATCAAAGAGACGATAACGCAAATCAATTTTCAATTTCAGCAGACACATGCTTTTACGGAAAATATTTATTTAACGAGGTGATCACAGGATTATGGGGTTAAAGGGTTAAGATCTTTACTACTTAATAACAATTTATATCACGGCTAAGAATAATAAAACATTATTGGTTATGGAATTATCATTATACTTATGACTAGCGTTACCTCCTAATACGACCGAGATTGCCTGATTCAATGCCACTTGGAGTATTACCGGCGGACAGAATGCCGCTTGTCGACGTGATGCTTCCGTGGTGTGAAATGCTGCGAAAAAAGAATTTTAATGGAAACGCGAGGGTGTGCGAGAAAGTGAAATCGCGCGGTCTCAAAGAAATCTCGATCTCGACGGCTTGTACTTTCGGAACAGGCCAGTGCTTAAGTCGATCTTTTCGAGGCCTAGATCTGCTACTGAAAATCATCGCGAAGCGGAAGAAATCGGTGGTACGAGGCGGTGAATAGCGAATATGATCCTCTCTAGCGTCTCTTGGTCGACAAAGATCGTGTTCGTATGGCCGGCGGAGAGAAAATGAGCGCGAGTTTCCAGACAGTGGTTTCATACAAGTCGAGAGGGGGGATGTAGTCGCAAGGCTATCTTAAGCCCAGTGAGGGATCACAAGTGAGATCTTGCTGGAAATGAAAACGTGAGCCAGGAATCCGTATGTACAAGGAGCTAGACACCATACCTAGGTGTGAGAGAGTAGACCATTCACATTTAATGGAATAGCCAAGCAGCGGAGGCTGCCATGGTATTTTCAACCCTCCGCCGAGACGCCTCGTAGTCCCTCTCACAAGGGTCGGCGCCCCAGAACGTCACAACATGCCTCAGCTGTTGCGCCTCACTACCTCTGAGGCCTGCAATATACTTTCCCTCCAGCGCATGATCAAGCACGCGCCGTGCGTTAGATGCTTCGCCCAGATAGGAAGAAAATCGCCACTCGAGCCAGCCGTATCTGCTGTCTGCAGGATTATGGGTGATAACTTCATCGGTCTCGAAGTACAAGTTATCCTCAAGGATCCGGAGTAAGGTTGCGTAGTTCACGAGTTCAGAAGGACCCGTGATGTGCAGGACTCTACTATTGTCGCACTCAATCTGCCGTGCAACTTGATGTCTGTTCTCATTGATCTCAAGTACGAAGCCTGGGAAGAAAAATTGTCTTCGAATGTAGAGCGTTAAAAATCTCTCGACATCGTCTTCTTTCCAGAAGACTAGCTTTAATCCGCATGTTCTGTGTCTATCTTCTGGCTTTGGCTTACTGATACTGAGTTTATAGATCTTTCCGACGCCCACAATCTTACGCAGGATTTCGTGTGCGGTGATATTGGGCGGAAAGCCCTCAATCCACAACGCGCAGTTTTGATTCGCTGGCATCGACGGAGCATCGGGGATAGTGCCTTGATAAGGGGCGCGGGCTGCCATCTTAGCAGAGGAGTGTGATACAGGATCAGGGTGTAGAAACTATGCAAGAGAAATATGAATGCTTGCGACGTAGTTGGGCCTTGATCTTTGGCTAGGTCTAGCAGCGTCGGTATGTGTCTCTCTTTATCTGGATCGAGATATCGGGGAGTGTTGAGTTGTCAAGACTCAACAATCTGCGTCGTACTCGGGGGTCTTGCGCTCGACTGCCAAGGGGGGAAGCCGAATGATGAAAGATAGCGTGAAGGACGTAGTCAAGCTAGAACTAGGATGCCGAGACCGGGAGGCTGTAGACGGATGGATGACGAATTCACTGATAGCAAACGGTGAAGTGGCTTCTAGTTGAGGAGCTCCGATGTACGGGAGGTAGGTATCCGTGCAAGACTTGGATAGGTAGTGAAACCTGCCAGCTCAGGTGGTGGTATACCTGACCCGATAGGTAGTGTATTGGAAGTATGATGAGAACCATTAACCGAAGAAAGGGGTAGAAGTTGAAGAAGATGAGTTGAGATGTCTGAGTGATGTGTGAAAGGAGTGTGACGTTGCAAGGTGAAAGTAGAAAAGCTGTGAATTGTCGGAGGGAATGCTGGATTATATAGAAAATGAGGCAGCAGGCGTCAAGTACGCTAAAACAAACGATGGGAAAGATTGCCCAACATTCACTACAGAAACCCAACATGTACCCCTAAACGTCCGTACCTGCTGCAAGAAACATTCCGATGACTGAAGTGCCAGTGGTTTGGGACATATAATTGGGGCAGGTTCTGCAGGATACTTCGGACGAAAAGGGTTGTCAATGGTGTATCTTCAATCCACGAGCACCTACAATAGACGCTAACCTCAACAATAGATCTTATCAGATCTTTCTAGAGGGTCAGCAAGCTTCCACTCCACCAATTACAATCACAGGATGCCTCACCCTCTTATTCTACACGTCACTATCCAAATAAAAACTAGACGCTGTCTGGTTATTTGCATGTTTGACCAGCCTTCAATAGAGATAGGCGATGCCACTAGTTATACGATTTCAGAGGGCAACTTGAAAACAAGTAGAACCGGTAGAATACCGGCGAACAATCTAAAACCAGGTCAGTTGTATCAAACTTGTTAGTGCCTAGGTACCTACCTATCAGCAACAGTATCATGTTTTATCACTTGGTGGGTCCTTGTCCTTTGGGGGCACACTTATTCACGCTTTTTCCCAACATCCCGAGTACCTAGGTACCCGGAGCCTTCTATTCCCTAGCTAGGCATTTCGTTCTCGTAGCCTTTCCAAGGGCCAATTCCTTTCTTGTGGCACTGCTCTCAACTATCATTAACATTTTAGGACAACGAGATGTTAAGTGGCGTGTAACAAAACACCCTATCTGCAATATACATGCTGCCTACATAGTTACCCTACTGATTGGAAGTGAAGCACAGCTCGTAGGTGTAGTTTGGGTTTAAACACAGTATACAAGACTCTCTTCAATGGCGATCTTATTAGTAAGTCATCCGATCTTTCTACCTCGCCCTTCCTAGACAAATCAAAATTCTCAGGAATTTACTATCCAGTAGTAAATATTGAAGGAATGTTTGAACGGGTGTTGATTGATATTGTAGGACTATATCTACTAGGAGATAATGTTTACGATCAAGGAGGTTATCCAACACTGCTTATTGCCACAGCATGTCCGTTTGATGTATCCAATATCCCACGTACCAAGGAGACTGATCGTCAATCATTATAGAAAGGAAGTCAAATTTCATCCTGTAGTCGTGATGAAACAGCAGCTTATCTGTAAGGACTGAATACTAAAAGAGTAACCATCGTCAACCGCTTCTTCGCTCCGTGGATACCTAACAGAACTCCCAAGAAAACCTTGAAGCCAGTCCAAACTTCAAACACAAAATTCTGACTTATGGGTAGACCAAATAATTTTCTCGGTTATTTGTTTTCGGACTAGAATCTTCAACTTCTTCATAGGTACGGCATTAACCACACCTCTCATACACCTGATTCCACCGCAGCTTTCCGGGGGCACGAATAGTGAAGAAGTTGTGGCGCATCTGTAAGCAAAAGGTCAGTTCACCATCCAGCCAGGTATCGGAATAGATATGAGGTTTGAACCATCCTTACCTCCACCTCGTAATTCCCGTTTCCATACTCGTCGTTCAAGAGTAACACAAGATTCATAGGATCCCGCACATAACGACTGTCGATGAGCTGAGTCTGAATCGGCTGCTTTACCCCCTCGAGCCGAACAACTGCTGGCTTGGCACCATAGCTAGTTGGTAAAACATCGCGAACTTCGGCCATGAATGAAGACGAGACGCGTCGCCTGCGGGTTCCTCGATTTTAAGTATGTAAGGGCACAGAGCTATATGATCGAACTGCTTTTCGTGAAGCCTCGGAACAGGAATGCTGGCTAGATGTGCGAAGGCTAACAGCCTTATTTCAGTCAGCGGCACCCCGGCTACTAGTCCATAGGCCGGCACATAATATGTCGCGTAAACAAACAAGAAACAATTGCCCTTCCCATGTTCAAAAGTAAGACGCTTGTTTTGGGATGTTGTTTTTATTAGATCACGATACCGAGTATTTTGCTACATGACACTCTTAATTGGTCCAAGTGTCGCGTCGATGGGCCGCCGATGGGCCCACGTGACCCGACCGAAGACCGTGATTACTCAGCCCGAAGTAATTATATAATCAAAAGTAAACATAACAGTGCAAAAGACCGGCGGTAACAAGAAGATGGTAAATCCATTCAAAACTTGTCATAATCATCTGAATCGTAGTAGTCGCCAGACCCCTGAACGGTACTCGGCTCCAATCGCGCTCGTTTTTCGGATGATCAAGCTCGCCAACACAGGACTAAGGGACTCATCTAGCTCGATATCCTGCCCCTCCTCTAAAGCGTTCTCGAAAATATGTGATGACAGCCCTTGAAGCTGGAATTATCCTGGCCAATGTGTTCGAAAAATCTTAAAAAAAAGGCTTCTCTTGAAATATCGTCCTCTGATTATCCAGAAATTGTTACCGAGTTATCAATGCTTTCGGCCATTTCATGGCGACTTGGCGTCTTTCTACAAGCTGTGAGCCCCTGATTACGTAAAGCTTAGTCATCATTGATGCTCACGCGTCAGAGACAGCTCTTGAACCGTCCTGGGCTGGCCTGGAAAATATTTCAAATAAAAATATTCTACTCAGGCCGCGCTGATACCCATCCTAATCAGCTTCGTCTTCGTCTTCATCGTCTTCCTCATCTTATCATTTTCCCTGCCGAAGCAAAACATTACAATCTATTAGTGCCAGTACTTCAACTCCTTCCCACGTATATTCTGCCATCCAGTATCAAGAGCCTGAACGACCTCCTCTGGTAGAGGACCTCCCTCAAGGGCTTTCAGGTTCTCTTCTAGCTGCGCCACACTGCTAGCACCGATGACAATACCATCACCATTCTCTTGTTTCAGCATCGAATGATGCGACATCCACCTGAGAGCGCACTCGACCTCCGTCAACCCATGCTTCTTCGCAACCGGCCGCAAAGTATCTAATGCGTCAAAGTAAAGCGGGTGGAAGTAACGATTAGCATGACGCTTGCCATGTGGGCTACTCGTATCGAACCGGGAGCCCTTCTCGACCTCGGTCGTTTCCCGCGTGTATCGGCTCGTTAGCAGCCCAGCGGCGAGCGGGTTGAAGCAGTAGAAAGAGAGCCCGTAATGGCGTAGACACGGAAAGAGTTCGGCTTCGACTGCGCGGTGGAGGGCGTTGTACAGGCCTTGGTATACGGCGGGCTTGACCCATCCATGGCGCTCGCAGATCTCGCAGATCTTTGCTACCTCCCACGACTGAAAGTTACATAGGCCATAACGCTCAAAACGACCCTCTTGGTAAAGTTTGTTGACTTCACGGAGAGTCTCCTCGAACGGCACGGTTCGATCCGGTCCGTGAAGGTACCACGTTGTCAGCCTTTCAGTCTTCAGCCGTGACAGGCTACTCATCAGACCACGCCGCAGGTCTTCGGGCTTGTGGTGGTAAGGGTAGTCGGTCAATCCTGGAAGGAACGCGGTAGGATAAAGCTTAGAGTCCATTTTAATACTGCGGGCGGGCCAGTCAAGACTGCCAAGATACTCTTCTGATGAGCCATCACCGTAGACGAGGGCAGTGTCGATCGTGTCATGGCCGTATCTCTGAAACGTATCTACCATTGCCTTGGCTTCTTCGAGTGTATGGACACGGGCCATCGGATGGCCTAAGGGCGAGTGAGCTAACGGAGGATCTTAGAGTACACCGAAACTGACCTGACTTCCCAATAGTCATTGTGCCCAATATGACCTTCACGCCTGATTTCGAAGTATGAGACATGCTCGCTACACTGGAGTAGATCAGTGGAAGTGACGAACAATCCACAAATATTTTCGATCTAGAACTAATTGCGATATTGACAGGGAGTGAGTACGTGAGGAGCAGTTTGATCAGTGCTATCCGGTACTTGTACTGCGCTCACGAATCTTTATGGCCAGTTCTCGACGATTTATCGCAGATTAATAATATATGACTAATCTTCGGTCGCATCCGGTCGTGCGCTACCGTCGATTTACCATGAAGCTTTCGGACTTCGTAGTTAAGAAGTCTCTTTTTCGGATATACAGGTTCATCACCTCTATCAGAAGATAGGTAGAGTTAATTCCTGTTAGTTCCCGTTCGCTCCATTGGGTTTTCTTGCTGGTAGCTCGTTCTGCTCTCGAAAGCTTCCTGTACAGATCTACAGGGCCTGTCGTAGCTCGGTACATGTCAGCGAGTCGCATAAGGGCTGCATTAGCGTGCTGTATTAGGTGGTAGGCTATAGGTACTGAATACGGACCCCCTTTTACCTTGCTCTCTTACAGGATCAGGGAAAGTTTCTGGCATGATATCTATTGTTGATGACGAAGTCTCAAGCAAGATGATCCGGCAGCTAAAGATGATTACTGCTGCTGTAATGGATTTCAGGGGTAGGTTGTAGAATGCTACGGCCGTGCGCTAGCTAACCCCGCCCCATGTTACGTAAGCATGTTGACAAGCAAACAGCTCACAAAATTTGTCCCCGCCGTCTTGACCAGAACAAAGTAAACAAGTCCCTCTCCTAGTTGGAGCCGCCGGCTCGACCTCTTGGAACAGCAAAGGACATTGTACGTGCTCAACGTGCTCCATCACAATGCCGGTGTGCCAAGCATCACCAAAAGTCATTGTACAGCGACATCCCTCCTTTGCCTCCTGACCACCAGGGCCCTTATACGTGATGAGAATGTGCTTCGCCAAGTTTCGGGCCTACTGCGCTACATATGGCTCCATACCACCACTCCTGGATCGACCTACTCCATTCTCCCAGTCAAGAGGTAGCATAGCATTGACGAAGATGATGATCTTTATATTGACTTCTTATCTATGATCTGTGTGTCGGACTTATGCGATAGGTAGTATGCCGATTCCTTGACCTTGACACTGCTCCTGTAAGCTCTACTGATCGTCGTGCCCATATTTCATCTTAAATACAACTAATACACCTCACCGTCTTGATAGCTTCAATCTCGACGGTTGCTTTACCCCTTAACTCTACTTTCCTAAAACCATGGCTCTGAACGCTACAATGCGTGCCGCCGTTTTGGTTGGCGCCTATAACATTTCAGTGATCGATATGCCCATACCAACGATTCAACATCCAACCGATGCCATTGTTCGTATCACTGCCTCGGCTATCTGTGGCTCCGACTTACACTATTACCACCTTGGAAACGCATCTCCAGACAATCCAGTCCCAATAGGCCACGAGGCCATTGGCTGGATCGAGTCGGTCGGCGATGCAGTCCAATCTCTACAGGTTGGCGATTATGTTGTGATTCCCGACAATGTAGACGATGGCCACTTTACCTATGGGCCTGAGCTACCCATGTCATACGGCAGCTCCCAACTTGGCGGCTGCCAAGGTATGTGTAGCATCCAGCCATTAAAAGCCTGTACGAAAGCTGACCGCATCTCGTAGCCGAATATGTTCGCGTCCCTTCCGCTGACATGAGTCTCATTCCGGTCCCGGTCAATGCTACCACAAGTCCCAGTACCGCAATGGACTATCTTTTCTTATCCGATATTTTCGCTACTGGATGGACTGTCCTCGACTTTGCCGGGTTTGAACCGGGTGATACTGTTGCGGTCTTTGGTGCTGGTCCAGTTGGGCTTCTCGCTGCGTACTCCGCTATTCTACGTGGTGCCTCGAAGGTATATTCAATCGATCATGTTCCAGAACGCCTGGATCTCGCCGCGTCCATTGGAGCTATTCCCATCAACTTCAACCATTCCGACCCGGTAGAACAGATTCTGACTGTGGAACCCAATGGTGTCACAAGGAGTGTAGATTGTGTGGGCTACGAGGCTGTTAATGCACAGGGGGAGGTTGAACTAGGTATCGTGTTGCACAACATGATGAATGTCACTAGCGACTATGGCGGGATTGGCGTCGTCGGCGTTTACCTCGGAGACGGGCAGATGTCCATGTCCATGTCACAGTTCTGGCGTAAGGCTTTGACGATGGGGAGTGGCATCGTTCTGCCTTTACAGCATGCCACAGAGCTGATGCAGCTGATTTCCAGCGGTAAAGCTTCACCGAGTTTCATCGTCAGCTCGACAATCGGCATTGAAGAGGTGCCCGAATATTATCGTCGCTTCGATCAACATCTCGAAACGAAAGTTGTTATTCAGTTCCCTTAGCTAGATTACAAATGTAGCATCGGTCCAATAAGAAGTGTCAACGCCATCAGTTCAATTTGAACCCGTCAACAATGAGCTACGTACAGTCAAGTGCCCCCGAGACCTTTCCGTCGAAGGTGTTTTCACATATTCAGTGCTACTAAGGTCTAGAGGTCCAGTAAAGTCTATAGAGGCTCTTCGGTCACGCCTAGGTACGTGGACCCGGAGTTTACGTATCGGGGATTACTTACGGCCACTAGTTCGTAGGCCACTCAGGTAGAGAGCTGTTCATCAGCGCAACCGTTCCTAATGGTTTCATGCATGAACCCAGCAGCCCAGATACCACTATGGTTGGTAGGCTTTAACTTTAACCTAATACGCGTTTACAAGGCGTACCTCGCAGGCGTATTGAAACTATCTACCTACCTGCCTACTTGCACTTAATGTTAGCCCCTGTCGCCATCCCATTAGCTTGGTTCTTCTGCCCCCGCCCGGCTCCCAGACTCCTCTCATTGGTATTCCCATCTTATATATAACCGACAGCTTTCCGTCCTGATCTTGAACGTAAAACTTTCTTCCCAAATCAACCGAATTCTCCTTTCATCTCAAACCAACACCAAAAATAAAACGACAAAATGGTTGCCAAACTCCCTTTTGGCAAGATTCAGGTTCCTGTCCCAGGTTTTGGGGCAATGGGCTTAAACTCCTATTTGGGCTACAACCTCAGTTTCGATGAGGCCGAGCCAGTCTTGTCTAAAGCAATTGAGCTAGGATGTACATTTTGGGACACGGCGGTAAGCTGGCTGGCGATAAGCCTCACTTTTCCTTATGGCCTAATGCTAACTGATCTGATAAGGTCGCGTATTCAGCCGGTGAGAATGAGAAGCTGCTAGGGAAGTTCATCAAGAAGCACAATCTTCGCGACAAGGTCTTCGGTACGTTCACTTATATATCCTTACTTAACAAACAACTCATAATAGGATAGTCGCCTCCAAATGCGGCTTTGAGGTTTTCGGAGAAACTCGAACCGTTACGAACTCTCCGGCGCATATCAAGGAATACCTCGAGGGTTCTACTGAACGACTTGGTTTTGCTCCCGACCTGTACTATCTCCACCGCATTGATCCGAGTAAGTTTAACGACTATTATCTCACGATTACTATGCTAAAGTGCGTATGCAGACACTCCCCTTGAGGAATCCATCACGGCACTTGACGAGCTGCGAAAAGCGGGCAAGACCAAATACATCGGACTCTCTGAGTGTTCAGCAGCAACCTTGCGCAAGGCTAATTCAAGTAAGTCTATCCATGCGAATACTATCATGACTTGCTTACTCATTTGACTCCATAGTTGCCAAGATCGATGCCATTCAAGCCGAATATTCTGCCTTCGAGACTATACACGAGACGAACGGCTTGATCGAGACGGCAAAGGAGTTGGGCGTGGCCTTTATCGCATTCAGCCCTCTGGGACACGGCTGGCTTGTCGACGATTTCCCCTTCAAGACGCCGGATGACTTCGCGCCTGACGACTATCGCCGAACTGGTGAGCCACTACACCCCTTTTAACGATACCCCTGACGTTGGAGATTGCTGACCAGAGCCTGCCTCTCTGCTTGCCACAGTGCCGAAGTTCCAAGGCGACAACTTCTACAAGAACAAAGCCATCGTAGAGGCTATCAAAGGACTCGCCGCCAAGAAGGGTTGCACCCTCGCGCAGATCGCGCTGGCTTGGGTCGCCGCGCAGGGCATGATCGCGATTCCGGGAACCACGAAGCCAACGCGGCTGGAAGAGAACTGGGGCTCTAGGGACGTAGAGCTGACGGAGGCCGAGTGCCAGGAGATGCGGGCTGTCGTGGACAAGAACAAGCCCCACGGTGATCGGTACGCCCCTCAATTCAAGGCTTTGGTAGGGCACTAGTCAGGTAGAGCGGGCTGTCGAGAGGAAATAGGAAGCAGGAAATAGGAAATAAATACTGCTAAGTCCGACTTGGCGAGAATAGTGGCTCAATTCAAAGTGGTTACCTATATAAAATACGTAGCTAAAGACGGTTGTCAACATTTAAGATCGTCGTCATCCATCCATGCAAGAACGCTAATGCAACCGGCTGACACCGGATACTACAGCCCACGCGTGCTTCCGAGATGGTAGCGTCTCCGCACTCCCGTTTAGCTTAAGATATAGGTACGGCTGGGTGGAGTCAGTATTGGTTCCATCCTGTTATCGTTCGAGGCCTAGGCCCCAACGTGAACAGGGGTAGCTTAGAGGCTTACAGCTCTACACGCAGGGTGGTATCATAGATGAGGAGAAAGGTCTACTAGCAATCAGTAGATGGGGATGATATCACTCACTATCATTCCCCAAGAGGTAAAGAAATAACGGGCTCGAATATAGGCCAAGGAACCCAACCACGCTCTGCAAGTAGTTACATAATACAGCACGCGCGTGAGGAACGACGTATGAAATTCAGCTATGCAGCTTTATTAGAGTGAGAAAAGTCAGCCCTATATTCATGATATATTTACATATTTATTTATTTGGCCCATCTAATACCGAGTATCATCGCACTTTAAAAAATCCCGGCCACAGCCCGGACGACGTAAAGACACCGCGGGGGTCAATGCTTTCTTGAATTGCGATCAACTTCTTCTTGTTTTCCTCGCCGTATCCCGAGAAAACGTCTTGTCCCTTGTTCGCATAGTTGATGTAGATGAATGGGTGTAATACATCGAGTCTCTCCGCAGCCCGTCTGAAGTCTTCGATGAAGCGATCCGCGAAGGAGTACGCAGCACCATCATTGCTGCTATTGGACCAACTCACAGAAAGGAGGTTTACTGACCAATCGTTAGTTCAGGCTCTAACACGTCGAAATGCCATAAAGAAAAATGAAAAAAATTCAGTTCAGCGTCAATACTCACTAACGAGGTGTCCCTGAACGTCGATACCGAGTGCATTACCGCCTCTCGCTCTCATGTTCTCAATCGCCGCAGCGGGGATTGAATAGGTGATCAGTTCCGGATTAACGCCGGTCACATTTCCCAGTGACAGGACATTGTCCTTGAATATCAGAATGGCGCGTTTGCCAAGTTCTACGGATGGATAATGGGTCAGGGAGGCAAATATGTTTCTACAGCGGCGTTAGTGCTGTCTAGAGGCTATAAACATGCCCCACCACACGTACCTAGTTCGTCCTAGCGGTCCACTAAAGCTAGTACTGGCCGCCAGGCTAGTGATACCTCCGCTAAGGTTGCTTAAAGCCGGAATTGCGTTCATAGCATCGAATACCGGTGGATTAGAGACGGGCTCGGCGTAGCGTTGGGTGCTAGACATGGTGTATTGATTTTGAGCAGCCGAGTAGGCGTATCGATACTCGAGCACGACGTTAGTATCTTCAGCGTCCTCGATGGTGAAAACTTTCTCGGCTTCTTCAAGGAATCGGTCCGTCTGATCGTCTCCGAACGTACGGGATCCGGTATAGACATGACCCTGTGGAAACACTGTTACGTTGAATGACGTGACGATGCCGAAGTTGTTGCCGCCGCCCCGGAGGGCGTAGTACAAGTCCGGGTGTTGAGTTTCGGACACTGTCGCGATCGTTGCGTTTGGCAATACGATCTATGCTAGTCAGCGAATGCGAAAGTATGCGAAACAAAGGGTAATTCTCACCTCGTACTCCAGGACGCTATCTAGGGCCCATCCATACTTTGCTGCGAGGACCGACGTCCCGCCCCCAAGCGTGAACCCTCCCATACCAACTTGTCCAACCCTTCCGCCAACGTAAGCCAGGCCATATGGGTCAAGCGCAGCAAATACCTGGCGCGTCAGAGCTCCGCCTCCAACAATTGCAGTGGTACGGTCATCCGAGACGACTGTGCTGTTGATTAGGCCCAGATCGATTGTGACTCCGCCGACCGAGACGGAATCGTCCGGATATCGTGAGTGGCCGCCGCATTTCACCGCAAATCTGCACCAGTTATCTACAAGGACCTGCACGATATTCGAGACCTCACTGGCGGATTCTGGTTCGACTCGGCACACGTAAACCGTCTGCTGTTGCTTCTGGTCCCAGATGGTGAAGTTGGTGTCGGCGTCTTCGTAGTGCAACCTTCCCGGGTATTCTGAAGCGAACGTCTCACACTGCTTTAGTCAGCTTAGTCAGACGTTGGTTTCGGCTCTTGTTAAACACTTACAGCTTGTTGGCAACTTCCCTCACATCCCTCCTGGCTGGGGCTTGGCGCATAATCCCTGGAGCGTATAGCATTCACAGCTGTAACACCCGCCGTAGCGAACGGGAGGACAGTGAGGTAGGCAACGTATATGGACCACATGTTGTCGATAGAAATAAACTCCAGAGTCCACGAGAATTGAGAACAACGTAGTCCTTGGTTGGTACCTAATGCTTCCCTTCAAATCCAGTCTTTTTGACGATTTTATGGTGATAATAATTCTAATTGTAGCGACCAGTATCACCCAGCAGCAATGAGATGGTAACGACAGGGGTCTTCATCAGTACGGGGCACAGTTGCCAATTCCAGACGAAAAAGTCACTATACACCAATCAACTGCCTCGTGAGCTCCACGTCTGGCTTAGGGCCGGCACCTTCTAGGGTCAGATCAGATCCAGGGACTAATGCAGGTGGATGACACTTGCATACGATGGTACCAGCTTGTACTCATCCTAGTCAACCCACCTGGGCACACTGGCCCAGTTCTTTCTCATACAATAAGCCGGGGAAGTTGAGTTCTCCTGGTTCTCATGCACCTGTCATCAAAATACATCTTGCTCGTTATTGATCGTAGTGCTTAGCTTCATTCCATCGCCTTAGTTCCAAATTAACACCATGGATGAAGCCGGTCGCTCTTATTTCCCACTGAGCAGCCATTTAGGTGGAACTCGTGTCGGGGATGTAGATGACTGGTCGGGGGTGTCGGATGGTCGACAGAGGAGGAGGATTCAGAATCGTCGTAACCAACGAGCGCGCAGTGAGGAGGAACTCTTGCCTTCCGATCCGATTCATGATTGGAAGATGAAATCGCGGCTAACCACTCGACAGGAGCGAAGAAGCGTGGAGTATGCGGCCAGGCTGACGATGACGACACATCTACTGACGCGCAGCTTGTGTCAACGCGGACCCATCCGCTGCGGCTACCTGGCCACGCTAGCCAGTTCCTCGAGATGCATCTTGAGATGCATGGACCCGAAGCCACCATAGCCATTATACGAGCTCTCGACCTCGTTAACATCCTCGAGCCCAGATCGGAACGCAATCGGCTAGTCATGCAACGGTTCGAAGAGGTTGCATCTCGCAGCTACGCTGTCCGCGTACCTCAGCTCAGCCTCTTACCAAGCCTATCCCAATACAATTTTATCCGAGCACTATTCGAGAACGTTGATGTCATGGGTCTCACGGAAGAGGAAATGGACGACGATGCTCTATCGCCATTTAACGCAGTCGCGACTCCTGCCCGTCATAATCCAAGACTATCACAGCTCCCCGCCGCCCTTCAACCGACCGAACTACAACACACGGCGCCCCATCATCCATGGATCGACCTGCTTCCCGTGCCGGCGTTACGTGATAATATATTGCGCCGAGACCCCGACTCGTTTGACGAGGAGGAGCTGTGCCACTCCATGCGGGGCCTGACCCCAGACCACAACACCGGCGTGCTAGTGTGGCGCGACCCCTGGGATGCGACGGGCTGGGAGGTCACGGAGGAGTTCGCCAAGTCTTGGAGCTGGGTCATCGCGGGCTGCTGGGATCTGCTACGCTCGACGAACGACTGGCGTGTACGGCGGGGAGAGAAGCCCCTATTTCAATTGCCTACCAATGTGAATGGTCCTACCGCGAGCCGGCGAATTTAGGCTTAAGCTTAACGTTCCTTCGGCTATGTAGCATCGAAATATACCAAGTAGTATCTAAAGTGGAATTATCACAGCTATAAATAGTATGACATGAGTATATCTGCCTAATTACCATGGATCACATGCTGAAAAATAGTTCGGATATCCTATCTCGGATGACATGTTAACTTCATGAATGATGCTACGGCGGAAGGAGCCGATGACTCCTGAAACTTATGAGCACTCTTATGGTATTATAAGCCAAGCTAGTATTAGATTGGTGATGCTGAAGTAACATGTGAAGAGAGATTGGCAAATCCAATGTCGGGGCCCCTTTTCAGCGTCCCAGACTTACATAAGCACATGTTACATAAGAACGTATTACATAAAAACATGTTACATAATGATGTGTTACATAGCAGCGTATTACATAATAATGTATTACATAAGGTCATGTTATATAATCGTATGCTATGTAAGCATACGTTATATAAGCACGTAAACAAAAGCGCACGAAGCAAGACAACAAAGCTCAAGGGAACGAAAAACATGATAGAAACTCGTATTTAAACTCTAGTTGAATATTACAAGGCTATGAAATCCATAATCGCCACCATTTTACGCGTATATTCTACTGCCCGTCACGACACTACGAAGTATACCGGCCTCTTCAAGGTCGCTGACTAAGTTCGCCAGCGCGTAGTCGCAGTTCCGTGCCATTCGCAGAGCCATGGTGACGGGCAGGTACTCAGTCTGCCCCGTGATGGCGCTCTTGTAGGGGACCTCGCCGACGGGCACGACGAGCTCGGGAACACCGGCGATGATGGCGACGTTCTGATCCGTAAATCCCAACGGCGGGCCCGTCGGGGCTGTGAGATAATCAGTGCGGTAAGCAGGAGCGCCAGTAGCAAAGGCGTAAATGTACAAGCTCTCAGAACAAGACTCCGGGTCGTGGCGGCCGAAGCCGTCCGCCTCCCACCAGCTCTTAAAATAAGTGATGTTGCGCAGCGCCTGCTCGTACACATCATCGGGCGCGTGCGTCTGGCCCCATGTCCACCGCGACAGCGGGCCCGGGTTGACGAAGGGCTTCCGCCCGCCGTGCGCCGCCGCGTAGTCGGCGAAGAAGGGCTCGCCCAGCAGCTTCCATTGGTCGTGAGTGATGTACACGCCGTACGTCAGGTTCAGCATCTCGGCGAGGTTCTCGGGCGCGTCGCCGTGCGTCGCCGCCCACTGCGACGGCACGTCCACCTCTGTCGCGTTTACCCCCAGGAAGGCTTCCACCTGCGCCACCCAGTCGTCGACTACGGTGCGCGCCTCGGGGGTCATGACGGGCGTGAGCCACTTGCTGCGGTGAATGACGCTCGGGTGCGACGTGTAGTTGGACGTCATGTTCGGATACCACGCCTGCGTGGCCTTGGCCCACAGGCTCGCGCTGCGGGCGAAGATGCCGGCGCTATCCGACACGGGGCTCAGGGGCATCACACCATCCATCGAGATGGCGCCGGTGGAGGGTCGGCCGCCGAAGACACCGCTCGCTCCTGCGGGTCCGCGCATGGAGCCTCCCGTATCGCTTCCTACAGCAATGTCGAGCCAGTCGTAGGACGCGATACCGGCGCCAGATCCGGTGGACGAACCGCTGGGGAGCTGGTATCCATCTCCTCTCGGGTTGAAAGGCGCGTGGAAGTCCACCCAGTCAGCTGTCGGCTTGTCGCCGTTGGCGAATTGGACCGTTCCCATCTTGCCGACCAGGACGGCCCCGAGGTCGATCAGGCGCTGGATCGACGGACACGTGGCGTTCCTGGCACCGTAGAGATAGTAGTAGGCGCGGTTTCCGCCGCTGGTGCCCACGCCCTTGACGTGGTAGATGTCCTTGACGCCGAATCGGAGACCGGCCAGCGGCTGCTCCTCGCTAGCTGTGTAGTACAGCCTCGACGGCACCGCGATGCTCTTGGTCATGACGTTCTCGGTCACCGCTGGGAGCGACGTGTAGCCGCCTTCCTCGTCGCTGACGACTCCCTGGATGAATGCTAGATTGTCGTCGCCGTAGAGTCGATGGGCCTTGAAGACTTTGCCGGTAGCGGCCGATACGAAGTACGGACCCTTGGATACGTCTCTGTCGATTAGCCCTTGCACCACGCGCGTTCCGCCGATCTTTTGAAGGTCTCCGGACACCCCTTCAGACGTGATCAGTAGAGAAGTTCCCAAGCTGGAAAGAGCGGCCCCCAGGTCTGTCTCGTTGAGCATCAAGGAGCTCGCTGTGCCAGAGCGGAGATAGATGGTTCCCAAGAAGGCAGGCTGGAATACATCGTCTTCCTCGTCGTATTGCCCCGTGATCTCTAGCAGGTCCATTCCTTGGAACTCAGACCCCGGCGTGTCGATGACAGTGATGGGGAAGAGGTCGGTGCCAGGAACCTTGCCGGCTTCGGTGCTAGTTGAGTCCAACTGGCCAATCGACACTCCGCCGACGTAGTAAGGGATGCCATCGAGCGATACGACTGATCCATTGTCAACCAAGTCAGCTTTGGCAAGGCGGGCGGCTGCCAGGAGGAGTAAAACTGAGGAGGACAACATTGTCCTGAATCCCGTCGGTTGCATGGCAGGCAAACACAGTCGTATCGTGGTCAAGCGGACGCGAATAAGGCCTGGTCGTGTTTCTGTCTTTTCTCTCGGATCCCAAAGCGCTTTAATAGTCGTCGCTGCCGTCCCATCTCTTCGTCGAGGACATGTAAATCCCACTCTCTTTTTAGCACGGCTAAATGGTGACACGGAAGAGGGCCTGCCACGTGGGGACCGGCTCGTGGCGTGCTCGTGGCCCAGATAACGCATCTTGAGGCAGTTTGAGCCAATTGGGAGGCCCGCCGCCGAAATAAGTAAGCGGATGAGGTCGGAACGACATATCGTCGATGCCCTGTCCGTGAAACATTGGCTCCGCCGGCGCTTATCGTGGGTGTGGGGAATGGGGGGCGGGTAGCCGGCCCTGGACAGACGGACCGATCTCATAAATCGGCCTGAACGGGGTATAGGTGAAGGACACGGCATAACATAATGATCTGCCCCCTTTCACGCTAGGTGTTACCTGCATCTGGTTTATAGTACCCGGCATGTGTAAGCATCCCGGGATTCTAAGCGAGGCCCACCCGCCCTGATACATCAGTAAGAACATTCAAACGGGGCAAGGACACGGGAAGCTGAAAGAATAAACTGTGTTTTTTTTTCTTCCTTTTTTTGTGTTTTAGGGATAGAATAAGGAGAATGGGATTTTTCCCTAGGAGAATCATCTTTCTCCATAATTGCACTACTGTGAGAATAGGAGCGAAATGATGCCTCCCTATCCTAGCATCTGCTCTATAAAATCCACAGATAGATCTCCCGTGTAGCAAGAAGTTGCAATAGAAAAAAAAGGAGAAAAGGAAAAGCAATTTCAAGGATCTAGCCCATCGGCCACCGACCCCACAGACGGGAGTTAGTAGTGAGGACACGGATGGCCAGTAGTGTTGATCCGGATAGGGGGGGTCAAGTTCGGAGGGCAAAGGGCCACGGGTGGGTCTCTGCAGATAGATTGATATCTATATCTCCTCGCGCAACAACGCTATTCTTTCCGCGTCTTTCGGTTGTGCATCGTGTAAAAATAAAACGAAGGAGAGAACGAAATAAAACAATTTCTTCAAATTAAAATCTAGTCGAAGATTGATATGAAATTGTTTGAGCCTATATTATAGCCAGAATCACGTTCGGCCTCAGAAAAATGGCCGCCGTGCGTAGGGCTTCTGATCATCTCCGTATGAGGCCGCGCACGAAGAATCTGTGATGGACAGGGTCGAAATCTGGTTCTGGATAGCGCGAAAACTGGCTAGCAAGGGTATAATTAGAAATATCAGACCGTCCAGACCGCTGCTGGAGGTGATCTCCACGGACGTCCTCGCACCGGGAGCTATTCAAGGGGTGTAAGTCGTACTGTCGCAACGACGAAGGCGCTTAGGTGTCGATTAGAGGTCGCACAGGCCCCGTAAGATTTGTCATCGCTACCTAAATGAATTGGAGTCATCGGTATTAGCTAGACCCCTTTCCGGTAGTGATTCTTATTGTCTGATTGCCCTACCGGTAACCGGCTTTGCGGCTCTGGCTTGAGTCGGATGGAACCCCCACACTAACGGTCTTCACGAAGAAAGTCTTAGACCCACCGGGACGGAATTTATTCATTACCTCCTCTGACCGGGGTCAATTTGTAATTCTCAAGGTAAGAAAATCATCATGCTAGGATAGTTTAATTGTTTTGGAGACGCTATGCATACCCAAGTCACTCCTCTCCCCCTGGACCACTTACAGTCGTCCTTATTTCTCTTGGAATCAGTACATACAGCTAAGTATACTGGACGATCGAAGAAATATGGAGATTGAACATACTCACGGGGTCTACCATGTGGCTTTACTCCGAGGAGTTATCAACATCGGTTAGATCTTGCTATAAGGCCAGCTTCGGTGTCATTGTGGCACTTGGCAGCAAACCTAGACCCCAGCAAAATCCATGAGTACGCGGATCTTATGCATGTCAAGTCATACTAAGACGTGTTTCCAAAGAAACTCCAATCTTGTGATATCAAAGCCGATAGGCAATTCGATTATCATACGAATGAATTATTTGCCATTAGGACCTAGAGGTCTATCAAAGCCAAACACTAGGTTCACCACAACCACCCCGGCTCGGCCTGCCCCGCAGTATCAACTAAACAACACACGTGTCGTCCGTTGGCGACCGTTAACGCCTTATTTTCCCTATTCCTCCTTCATGGCAATGCAGTGTCATGTCATCTATGGTGCTGGATCAGTAAATCCTCACTGGCTCTTGCTCAGTGTCTGCCTTTGCTTTTGCTGTTCTTCGTAGTAGTATTCCTACATCCTACTATACGGTACGATAGCGGCATCGATGATAGGCGGTCGCCGGTGTGCCATAGTCGCCTCGGGTCCCCAATTTGATTTCCAATCACGTTCCTTGTCTGCAGCTTTGAAGAATGCGTCGCGGCACTCGCTCGGGAGCTCGTCCAGGATATCCTTCGATACAGCTCCAAGGCCCTGGAATTCAGCAAGGAAGCTGGGCACATCACGTTGCTCATAAATAGCTGACGGAAGGCTAGCTGAAGGGGTTTGCATGTAGGTATCGATCACCTTGAAGTTTCGAGGGATCTTTGAGTCTAGTGGAGGGAATCGAGCACTGTCACTTGGTGCTGCTGAATCTCTAACTTGTTCGAATCTGGCCTGTGTAGGCTGCATAGTTGCAGGAACTTGCATCATGTTTGTGTGGACGTCGTACACGCCAGACAGGTTGAGGCGTCGAATGGCACCGATTTCGGCATTAAACCGACTAGAAAAACGTGAGCGGGCCGAGCGCTAGTGTGCACGAATATTAGAGTTGAACATACCTTGCTTCACGTGCATGTTCAAATTGCCAGTTGATATCGGTAACGTTCACTCGCCGCTTCTTGATATCCACTTTACCGTTTTGCATGGGAACCGAGGGGGCTCCTGAGTGGTACACGGCGCTAGCACCATGCCACGCAACGTATTGGTTCTTGTTGTAGTCCTCACCCTCAATGAACTTATCGTTAGGGTCAGCAATCTCGCCTTCTACCACACCCTCGGCTCGCGCCTTAGCGACCTCGTAATCATCAATGATTTTTCTACCACCCACGATGATCAACGCGCCAAACTCCCGGAAAACCGACCGAGCAGTAACGATTCCTATCGCACGGCCCTTGTAGGAATGGGGAATGATGTCGCGGTCAATCATATCGCGCTTTTCATCGTCGTCCACAATGATCTTATAGAGTCGCTTATGTTTCGTAAAGAAAAGATAGGAATCTCGGAATCCAACGCAACGGGCAGGCTCAGTCGACAACATATATAAGCGATCTCCACGGCCTGCAACGGTAAAGGTTCGACAACGGTACTCGCGACCGCCTTGCAGGTGACCATTCTTATCTACTTTAGTCTCTCCTTCGGCGTCCTCGGGCAATGCGACCTCATCATCGATAATATCCACCATGTTGCCCTCTTTATCAATCGATTGTTGGGTGGGTTGGTAAGAGGCGCCCTTGCGACCACCTCTACCTCGCCATCCACCACGACCGCGTCGGCGAGGAGGATCATTGGGATCGCGCTGAGGGGTCTCAATTGGTAGAGTGTCCCAGTCAGGCGGGCGGTTCTTAGGTGGACGACCCAGACGTCTTCTTCGAATTACTGGTTGGGGTGGAGGGGATGGTGATTTGGCGGACGGGACATCGGAATCCGGGTTCTCTTCGGGCGCATCTGACTCTTCATTCTCCTGTTCCTCGGGTTCTACTTGCGGCTCTACATCTGAAGCATCGGCATCAGGCATTACTTCATCCTCCATCTCTTCGAGGGTCCTCGGGGTATTTTCTAAAGCGAGACCATTGTGATTAGCTGGCAATCCTCCTTTGGATTGTGTGGATGGTGAGCGCAAGCGCGGATTCACGGAAACTTACCAAGTTTCGCCGCTGCGCGTTTCGCAGCAGCGCGACCCGGGCGCCGAGGCATCTTGTCTTGAAAGCTATACCAGCAACGCGTGACTAGTGTAGCGAGACTTTTAGAAGCGTGAAGTTTAAATGGGGGTGCGTTCGAAAGTGTACGATTAGAGACCGATGGCTACCCTGGTGATAGCACTTAGATATCAGCGAATTTCTTAGGTGCAGATTGTCGCAAGCGTGTCTGGAATCTTTAGAGCGCGACTCTAAAAGGTGGAGCTGTATTACGTAATCTCAGGTTTGAAATGGCCTGTAGTGTGGATCCTGAGGCTAGCACTTAATTGGTGGGGTGACCTGAGCACCGGCTGCCCCTCTTAGTGTATATCTTGATAAATACATTCACTAGTACACCTCCTATAAGAATATGCATCTTCTGCGATTACACAATTTCTTGCTTTCTCCCATTTTGAATTCTGACTTTTGGATTATTTCTTCGCAAAGGGTCGAAACCCAGAGGGCTAGAGCTCTGGCACCCTTAAGAGCAATACAAGCATATTTCAGCTAAAAGGCGTTTAAAGAGAATAAATTTAACAGCCTAGTTCTTTTTTTCTTTACAAACTTTTACCGGATTGCCGCCAAATGCATTTCGTAGACACCGATATTATGAACACACCTATCCAGAAGTGATTTGGTGGAACTAGTAGTATATAAGGGTTTACAGCTATATATCTTAAAAGGTCCCTTTAGCTCATCGCCAGTCGAGTCGACAACCACCGCGCTGAATCCTTCAAGCTATTCCAGTTGATAGATATCTCCGGAAGCATCTAGAGCTTCGCAACGGCAGGTCCGGGCATGACGTAGGAGCCCCCACCACCCCAGAAGTTGAACGTTAGGCCGGGGTCGGTCTTCTTGTAGATTCCGGGGATCTTAACGAGCGGGGATGGCTTAGCCGTGCCGGAGCCACCGGTGATGCGGATCTGAGCGCACTCCATGTCTACGTGGGTACAATTTATCAGCAAATGTTGTGAGTCCTTCGGAGGGACGGTAGTTCACTTACATAGCTGAGGCTTTCCGACGTGGTTCTCGTGGATACCGATGTGCTCTCCTCGGAGGAGGTACTCACCGTCCTCGAGAGTCGTAGGCAGAGTGAACTCCATGGTGTACTTGCCGTAGGTGGGCCAGCCGCCGGTGCTGGTGGGGCTTCCGGTCGGGCCGGATTCCCAGCTAAATTTTCCTTTTAGTTTCTGTGTAACATCCGTCGATCATCGTACACCGAGAGTTGATATTAGGTACTTACACCTTAAACCAGTCGCCGGATCCATCGTAGTCGCTGGCATTGCCCGGGGCCTTGGACATGTAGAAGAATCCAGGACCCGGGTGCTCGATGAACTCGTTGTTGAACAACTTAAGACCGATCTTGTCGCCTGCCTTGACGTCCATGTAGGTCTGGGTGGAGCCGGCAACCGCACCCTTATTGCACCTCAAGTCGTTGCTATCTCCAATTAGTTTTCTATACGACACCCTTGTAGTTTAGTAAACACCAACGAGTCGATGATCTCCATGAAAGAAGGCATGTAGGTGTTCGAGTTCTTTCGGACGTAGGTGTATTCACCGCCGACTTGCTTGCCGTTGTGCATGACTATCAAACGGTTTAGCGGTGGTATGTACACAGAAGGTGTATCCAGGGGGAAACTTACGAATGTTCAAGATGTAGTGAGAGCTAACTAGCGGAGCAGACAGCAGAGCTGCCGCCGCGGCGAGAGTGAAAGAGACCATGTTGGGTGGGGTGAGTGAGCCTGAGAGAATACGATAGCTGAAGGTTTTGCGATGCGTCCAAGGTCGTTAGTATGTTGCACAGGGCTGGCGGTCACGGAAGCCTTATATGCACATCGTTGCTGTATCCCTTCCTAGGGGAGGACACTCGGATCCCGCATTCTAGCCGCGCATAATCTACATATTCGCTCGGTAATCTTCGGTAATCGTGTTTGGCTGGAAGAATTGCCCAGAGACGTTGTATTTATTAAATGACACTCTTATATTTGCTAAGCCTTGCCAAGGAGGAATCCCATCCCTCTACTGGATCAGAGAATCTGGGGAACTGCCGATTTCACTTGGCACACATCAAACATTACAAATAAGGAGTAGTGTTTGTCCGGTTTTGGAAGACCTGTTTACCCTCCTCCGTGATATGTGTAGGACCTGTGGTGGCGGCAAATTTTGATTTGATGTCGATTATTTATTGCTTCACTCAGCTGGTCTGCAGACTTTATCAAGGCTCTGGCCTTTCGGATCCTGGCCACTGGGATGGGAAGTTGACCGTATTGGTCCGGTTAAGGCGGATAGGTCCACGACAAAGGATCTCAGTAGCTTAGGTATGTATAGACATGAGCTTTCTGGCAAGCCTTTGAGGCTCTACACAAACGTTCCTTTTTCCGCACCCATTGGCAACCAGCGTGATAGATTTACAGATTATATATGTACAAAAGACAATATTAATTTCTCTAGAAATTCATATGATACCTATGACGGAAACTGAACATCTTCCTCATTTAAATAGCATGTAAAGACATAATCTAACTCTTTGTTGGACCTGTGGTAACGAAGTTGAGCCCACATAGCTCTGGCCAACCTCATTCCGCGTTAGATGATAGGAGAATTTGCATCTACTCCACCATTATAGAACTTCTAATATCCCACAGGGAACAGATCGTCGTGATCCAATTGGCTCGAATTGAAAGCACAATCTGGTTTCCAAAACCTGGGGAGCAATTTAACGAACCCCTCCAACAGTCTATATTTAACCCGGGTAGAATAGCCGGCAGAAATGACAGCTGGTTAAATGATTAGGAGCATTTAGCACGTGCTGATTATTTTCGGAGAGTGAGACACGCATGATATATCATGTGAAGCCTTGCAGCTCAACAGTATGTGAATGCTTGAACAGCCGCACCAATAAGGAACACGGCGGTGAACAATAAGAACCACTTGTATACGATAAATTCCAAATAACTAATCTGAGTTATTAGTGTAGCCACGATCATGCTGATATTGCCAAGTGGTTCAAGAGGGTTGGCAAGGGGTATGCCATCTCTTATACGTTGTCTATTCCACAGTAGAGGATCTCTATAATATTTTGATTTGAAGGCAGTAGTTAGCTACACGAATAGGAGCAACCTGTGGCTCATACCATGATTACGGGAACTGTACCCTGAAAGGTCATAGGAAAAAATATACGATGAAACCTTACGATGATACTACTATTGTTTCTATAGCAAGGTAATTGCCATCATGTAGTACTCACGATGATTTTGTACCGTGGGCTCGAACCCCTTTTGGTGCGGTAATGCCGGCAGAATCTAGATCACGCGGCCGACGAGTTGAAGCGCACCAAACATCGTCTTAAACCCGACAGCCACAGAATATATCTAGGTAATATTCCTAGATGAAAGAAGATTAGTGGAGGCTGCTCGAGACGGAGAATGGGCTCCAGTCTACAGATAGTGATCCCGCGTTAAACTCCGCTCGCTAAAGTGATTCTCGATACGCCGAATGTCTCCAGGGAACTATAGGGGCTGTTTGCTCAGAAATGCGCCACTTCGGATTCTAGGCCGCGGTAGAGAAAGCTTCGTCTCGAGAGTAGTATTTGAGGCAATCGGGAAGGAAATCGGAAACGACGGAATCGAATTGTATTGTGCGAGCAAGGCCAGCTTTGCCGAGTCGGCATCGATGTCTGTTTTAACCTCGGCCACCCGCGCGCCTATAAGGTAGTTGAGGCGTTCGGTACCAGGTCTAAGCAGGATATTTTCGGAGACGCTAAGTTTGAGTCCTTTGGGGTAAAGTCAGCCGTGTCCGATATTAACGACAAACGCTCCGAAATCCATGCTTACGCCGCAGTCTGCTATGTCCGTCTAGCTTTCTAGTGTCAGGCTTAGGACCTCTTGACCTCTAGCCTTCCTTAGTCACTACCAGGGCTCCTCTTGACCCCTTCGTGACCTCTGACCCCCTCTGGGGTAACTAGGGCTAGGGATACAGGGATTAGGCCCCTTCGGACTCCTACGATGGACTCCTTTGTCTCTCATCCTGTATATACGTATGACTTGGTAGCTGTTAGGTTTGTAGCTCTTCGTGCAACAACATAGTTGTTACCCTCATCACTTGGTTGGCCTTATGACATCTAGCTTCCTCTCGCCGTACGCGTAGAAACATCCAGCGGCCGCTAACCCACTTTCCAACGCCCATACTCTAGATGATTCCTTTTACTCTTTCTCGCCTCTCGTCAGTTGAATAGCTTGCCAATATCGTCGGCTATCGTTACTGGGTCTTTGTGTGACAGTTCTCGTCGAGTTTATTTTGTTAATAGACTAAGTCTTAGGTAAAGATAAGCCTACTGCTGTACCATTAACTCTATGTATTCGGCTGCTAAAGTGGGCTCGATGTTGGCCTCGTCATCGCTAACGCTCGATATCGTAGGGATTGGAATAGGTGGGATGCTTCTCTCGTTGCGCGCTTTGCTCTGTTTTTCTGCCTGATCGAGAGCTGTCGCTTATTTTCTGGTAGCCTTCCTGGGCGGAAGCGCGAAACATTTAGAGGTTTAGAGGTGCCGCACAACTAAAGAAACATGTTCTAATTATCAGTATATCGATATTACACCTGGGCGCAGGAATAGAAAGTCGGTACTAGTCTGCCTACTTGTATACCCACCATCGCTGGGGGTCGATTCGGCGTTTCACGAGTTCGCTGTCTCGATAAATGTATGGTATGTCGGTGTAGCGTATATCGACGCCTTTCTGCTGGTCCTTGGAGCCTGCGATGTATCGGTGTTTGATTATTACGGGCTTGAAGAAGTAATATAATTAGACGCGCTACTTACTGGATGATGCCTAGACGGCCTAGGAGGACCTTTGTAGAAAAGGCCCTCTCCTTGAGTTGCTATACTCTCTAAAGCGCTACCATTTGTCGCAGTAACTTCATAGGCCTAGCGTTGTCGCCATTGGTTCCTTGGATAGGGGCTAAAGTGTTAGCATATTGATCTATATAGGAATGCTTGGTTCAGAGAGCAAGAGACCTCGCTGTGTAGGTCTGCCAATAGCCATCAGAGGTTAGTTTCGCAGTTCCATACTTAGGAAGACCATTGGTTTCGAGTCTCCTGGCTTTATCCGTTCAAGAATAATAGAATTCAAAGAAGTACTTGATCATTTGTGTCAATAAATTACTTGTTGATTCTGCCAATGCAGCGTACTGTAAAAAGCTTGGTGCCTAAGAGACCTATTACGGGGCAGGTTAGGGGGCTACAAGGAAAACTTAGTATTAAACATGCGGCATAGAAGTGTTTCCTTCCCATCTAAGTAATAACTAAGGCACCCTTAATACAGCCTTAACCACTTTGGCACACTGGTGTGAGCCACTAAATTACAAAACGTTGGTTAGATAAAGCCTCGTCGATGTTGTCCTCAATGCTTGCAATGTCCACCGTCTTTAACGACATCCGCTAGCTTACAGTCTCGAGTCTGTAAATAACTAATCTAAATACTTACCTGGATACAACTCCAAGTTTGAATATCACTGGTCAGGTCTTGTCCCTCGCAGGTATAATTAACATCTCGCTTCACATAGGAGTGCTTCGCAGCTCTTGGTTAACACTTAATGTGACAGTATATGCCTTTGGAGGAGGTGGTTTGTAATCTTCTGGGTTGATCAAAACAACCTTTTGGAGACATACAGGCAGGCTTAGGGGGGTTGGACTTGTTCTAGTAACCCAGATTGGATAACAATTTCGAGTCCCTTCCAAGTGTACTGGCTAGTGCGCATGGAAGATGCGGTGGCCTTGGGGCTGATTTGCCCCTTAACTAACCCCTAAGAATGTAGAGTTTGGTGCTTTCCCATCGACGTCCATCTAGAATCACTGAGGGGCGATGCCTTACTGGCAGTGACAGCCATTGTTTGGACTTTTAAACGGGCCTAGAGAATGTTGGTAAGCAGCAGCTGCCCATTGCCCTGCGCAGAACCGGGTCCTCAGCAAAGTTTGAGCCTCTCACGCGATGGCAGCCCCTCGACCCGTAGACTAGGTAGGTAGGTATACATCGTACTTGTCTACATCGTACTTCCAACTACGGCTGTTGCTGTTGCCATTAGTGTTGTTACCCCTGGCGCTGACCCCGTTTCTAATTATATCTGCTTAGGCAAGTGATCCATCCACTGCTGGCTGTTCTTCCCTCTTCCAATTTCTTTCCTCCCAAACCCTCCCAAGTCCTTCCAAGATCTCCCACCAAACCCCAACACATTCTGCACAAGAACACAATCTTGACACTTGCTGCATCACCACTTCTTCTAAATAATATACCCACTTCATCCATCATCAAGCATAGGTATGGTATATCCAGATCGTATTCTGGTGACTTGTCCCTAGCTTCTCTTCCTTCAACCCAGTCGCGCCATGGCCATGACGCGACTGGGCTTGCCGCGCCCGATCACTATTACACCTAAACAACCTTCCGACTGGATGACAATACTTACAACGAGTCTCGCGCCCTCTACGCGTGGCTTGTTGAAGCTATTCAAGCATTTGCTACAGGTAAGTTGACCATTTCCTATTTATCTCTATGAGCACCTTGCTCCAAGGGAGACTTTTCAGTCCCCTGCTACTATCGCTTCCTTCTACCATCACCCTCTTCTACTGTTGTCTTCTTTTACTATCGTCCTCTTCTACCATTGTGTCTCTACTCTTGTCTTTCTCTATTCCTGTCTCCTTGTACTTCTTTCGTCCCTTTCTGTTATTATTCCGTTTTATTGTCATCTCATTCCACTGCTATTCCCTTCTACGGTCGCGTCAACTCTGATTGCAACTACGTCCTCACCCTACACGAGGAGATTGCAATAGAGAATTCAAGGCCAAAGAGCTGTCTCGCAGATACCCTACATTTAGCAACTACCTAGGTAAGTTGCTGAATTACCTGCGATACTCTTCGCTTCCTGCAAGTTCCCATTCCCTCCCCGTACCCAGGCGCCCTACGGCGATGTCAGTGCATCAACCACCCCCTCGCCACCACCAACATATACACATACACATACACATACCTAGGTAGCACCTAAACATACCCCCAATCAACCCACTTGGTCGGGCTTAGGCTTTTCAGTCTGATTCTGAAGAACTGCTTTTCTTAGAAGACTGAAAGTCACTTGCTTAGACTGTTGAGCAATAACCCAAGTCTCAAGTCTCAAGACATATTTCGCCTTGAGCTTTCACTATCGCCTAAACTCAAAACTACTCAACTCTCAAGAAACTTACTCTAAGGGATGGTCTTAATATTAACTAAACTTTAGGCAATCTCTAACAAGCCCTCTATCGAGTCTGAGGCCGACGTCGCTGCTGATCCTATTACGCTCCTGAGCACGGTCCACGCCGTCACAAACACTCGCGCCACCAAGCTTCGCGTCATTGTAGCCTAGAAGCCGAATTTCAGCGAGGTAGGACTTGTACAAAGTTGCGATAGAGTTGAGTATGTACACATCTACCCGACAAAAAGCAGTTTGCTAATTTGACTTAGCCAAAAGGAAAAGAAGAAAAAAAGCTCTTAGTAGACTAAGCCTTTAGGGTAGTGCTCAGCATAGTAAGTTCATTCCTAATAGTCTAATCCTAAGCTTGGTTGGTTCAGCTATTAATCAGATTATAGAAACCAGTCTAATTGATCTCGCGTCCGACATCTTGACGCTCGCCACTATCTCCTGGAGTTTGCGCCCACCAATGGATAAGTTCCCGACTGGATTCGGCAAGATTGAAAGCTTTGAGCAATCACGCTGAGCACATCAAACTACCTGTGGACGAGCCGCCCTGACGCCATGGTTCGTATGGCCATGCGAGAGGAGTACGTCCACATGCCCGGACGTTACCGTTCACACACCACCGACAACGAGGGCTTCGCCCGTACTTTCACGGTAGAGTGCGACACTGATATCGACGAGGATATCTTCCTTGACATAGTCGACCGTATCGATGTGTGTCATACAGTGTGCATAGCACACATCTATAAAGCCAAACGACACGTACGAACGTACACAAGAGCGATGATCAACAGCTCGCTTTAGTCCGCCGTTTCCTACCCGATGTCAAAGACCGAATAGTCGATCTCCTTAATGGAGACCTCGATCTTCTTGACCGTAAGTCTTCCCTGCTTCCTTTCTCAATGTCAAACAACAACTGGTAGCGCGCTAGGTGTTACTTTTACCCCTATTTACTAAGCTACCATCCTTCATGAATACCTAAGGGCACAACTAACAAGCTGGCTATAGTCGCGCCTCAACCCCGACCTAGACCTCGCAAGATAGAAGAGGTCGAGCGCGCAGCTACCAAGGACTAACTGGCGCCTCCTTTTCCTCGTGGAGGGACTTCCCACTATCGCCAAAGGCATAAGCTAGGTAGACTTGTCAAGGTAGTATTCTACCTAGGTAGTTACCAAACAGCAACCAGCAGTGCGTCCCATTGAGAAGACCTGAAACTCAAAGGTAATTTGTCTTCATTACCACAACTGCTCGATACTACTATACCAAACAACCACCACCCAACGCATCCCATTGAGAAGATCTAAAGTTGTTCAATGCTCGAAGGTAATTTGCCTCTCCTGGCTCATGCTTGCGCTGCTATTGCCAATTTTGAATCAAATCCATTTGCTAATTTTCAACTCGAGCAGGGTATCCACGCAAGCTTGATATCGACTCCCATTGAGAAAACAAAGCTATCTGGTAAGTACCATATCTATTCATTTGGTCAGCTTCATTCATCTTCGCTATATTCGTACTAACATGTCCATCCTAGATATTGGCCCCAGGCACCCGGAGATGAAAAAACGCCGCTACTTCAAGATGTTTGGGTGCTTCTGTATGGCGGGACCGAGACGATCAATCCAGGAGATCCTGGATTGGTCCACTGGAATCTACCAGGGGCTATTCAGAATTAGCCAAGCGCTAGATAACCAGTTATACGTCACAATGCCACTGGACATGGCGAGCGGAAGTATTCATGCTTCGGCGTTCGATACTGTACACGCCCCCGAGCTTTGCGCCGACAATGGATATTACCATTGAGCAGATCCGGAAATTTATTTTCAAGAAGCGTACGTACTTTTCAAATTTGTAGATTAGCTGATGAAATTACTAACTTTGCGCGGCCTCTTCAGAAAAGCGCCCGTACTCAGCAAGTCGACACAGTCTCTATCGCAAGAGAAACCATCACCCTCAACAGACCAATCCAGCGTGATGTCCCTGTTACAGGGTCTCTGCTGAGAACTAATGTTCACCGACACATGAAGATACGCTTCGAAGAAATGTCGAACATCCTAAAGACAAGGCACGTACAGTTGCGCTAACTAAGCCTCCTTCTCGTACAACAACCTCGAAGTCGACAGGCCACCAGATCTTGGAGCTGACTGTTCATACATCATGTATTCTAGATAATTCGAATATAACTTGAACTAACATTGATATACGGGGTGATTTGTGACACGCAGACTAATCCCTCCTGGGCCATGAGGATAAACTGCCCCCCTCCTGGGTAAGAGGTTAAACTACCCCCAACAGTCTAACGCAATCGAGGAGAGGCTTATTCCGGGGGTGCCACGGGAAGGGAGGAGTAGAAAGAACAGAGAAGGGGTATAAGAAGAGAATTACACAGGCCGAGGCGACTACAAGAAAGAAGGAAAAAACAGAGAAAGAGAGAGAGGTCGCCCTACCTATCTATTCCCCGGCAGCAAGAAGCCCCCTTTGCCTTGGATACTCAGGATCTCGCCCCATCGACCTATTCGGACCCCCAGAACCACCTAACGCACTCGCAATACCTCCTTTTCGCAATGGAATCGGACAACTACGATAATATTGTCCCGGCCCAAGGCGATGGTGCTGTGGATGATCCGACAGTGGATCAAATGGTCCGACAGACTGTTAATAGCCTGGTCAAGAGCCCTGGTGGTAACGACAGCGCCCTGTCCACGCGGATGTGCAGCAACTCAAGTCACCTCCATCGATCGAATGGTTGTGGGCGGGCAACCCTAATTACTGGTTGCCCCCTACACGTGGGGCTCTTCGACCACAACAAGAAGCCACCATGGACACGGTGCTCAAGAGCAGTAGATTTCGATCAAAGACAATGAAGATGCCGACACCATGCCTCCCCCAGATAAGAAACTTGGCGAGTTTCCCATTAAAGGCGCTTCCCACCGGACTGACAAACTCCTACCGAGAGAAATGGTGGATCGCCAGTACCATCGACCCATTACGGGTAACGAGGTACTGGCAATCTATCCTAAGTAGGGGGGGTGGGCGGTTTCCTCCACATCATGGGTCTTATTAGACTCGTGAACTCGTGAACTACGCGACCTTACACCGGATTCTTGGGGCTAACTTATACTTCGAGACCGATGAAGTTATCACCCATAATCCTGCAGACAGCAAGTACGGCTGGCTCGAGTGGCGATTTTCCTCCTATCTGGGCGAAGCATCTAATGCACGGCGCGTGTTTGATCGTGCGCTGGAGGGAAAACATATTTCAGGCCTCAACACAGACCCTTACGAGAGGGGCTACCAGGCATCTCAGCAGAGGGTTGAAAGCATCATGGGAGCCTATATAAGACTAGCTGTCTCCTGGAGTCCATTACGATGTCGAACCAACCTTGGCCCTGGGCACCAAGGAGCGCCAGAATGACTACCTCGTACGCATGATGCAACGGGACATAATCCGAGTCGTGGATGCTGTTTGCTCTGAGAATGGGTCAGGAGTCGCCAATGAGGCAGCCAGCCTTTGCCGAGCGCCGTCGTACGTAGTCGCACAGCCCCAATTGCGAATACAAGAAGCCCGGCGCCACGACCCCGCTGTCCACGACTGGTGGCGAATAGCTTCTGCGGCAACGGCCAACTGCCCAACCAGCTTGGATCCAACGTATGATCAGGTTCCCAAGCCTGACTATGTCTAGAATCTGCGGGGAAGTTGGAGAGCACTATGGGAACCTATGCCCTAGACATCTCACTGATATTGTCGCTGCCAACGCGGACAACAGAGGGCAACATGTATGGATTACAATGATGGTAAAGGATTTGATAATCCGCCTTTATGACGTGTAAGTTACACACCAGTCTTGTTTATTTCCCCTCAGCGTCCGTCTAAGAATTTCCTATGGCATTATAGTGGTCGTGCTGCTTGCTGACTCTTTACCCCTTACAGGACTTCAATTCACCTAAACTTAACGTCAGATGCGGGATGAGCTTTGGGCCTTGGAAGAATCGATCCGCAAACAACCGCCTTAGAGAATTGAAGGAGGTGTCATTAGAATACGGAAAAACTTACGGAGGTCTTCACCAGTTTTCTAGTTGCGGTCTCTTGAATGGGGTAGCAATAACCACCCCGATTCTTGGACACAGAAACATCTCCAAGAACGAAGACTGTCAAGCTCCTACCGAGAGAGATAGGAAGATCGCCAGTACCATCGACCCATTACGGGTAACGAGGTACTGGCGATCTGTCCTGAGGAGGGGGGAAGGGGGTTGGGGGGGTTGGTTTGCACGACATCATCACCTTCGACCACCTCGCCACCAACCATATCCCCTCTCCTCCTCTCCAAGGAAAGATGGCGTCTCACTCTGCTCAGGAACTAAGCCAAGACATATCTCGATCTAGTCTTCCTCGTCGCATTCTCATCCTCAATATCAATACCATCGCCATCGCCCTCGACTACATCACCACCGACGCCCTCTCACTACCAAGCCTCTCCTCTTCCCTC